>JAWWMW010001539.1:0-14384 GCA_035048345.1 Echeveria elegans
GGGAATTGCAGTGAAACTAGTAATCATTGATCAAACTTACATAAAATTAGTAAGTTAAATAAGTTGTTTTCGCTAGGGATACAACCTACACACTGTTAGAATAGAGAAAATAGAGAGAATATTGAGCACAAATCAGATTACATTCACTTTTACAATATACAAGCTTATAAAGAAACCAGATTCAAACACTAGCAAACAAACCCAACAACTCTTTCCTCAATTTTTCTTGCTTTTCCATTCCTCCAACAACTCTTTCTTCATTTTTTATTTGAATTTGAAGTAGGCAAGTGGGGATAAAGACACCATATCCTTGGAAAGCTCTATTTTTGATAGAGCTAATCTTGGATAGAGTCTTCATGTCAATACTCCCCCTCAAGCTTGACAACCAGAACTTGTCAAGCTTGGAACCATGAAAACTTGTCTCATTAAAAACCTAAGTATATAAAACCTCATGGGATGAAACCATACTTAGGAAAAAAAGAGTGTGAATCCTCATGGCCTAGGGCTCATGATTGAGGAATGCTGGTGAGTCCAAGTTTTGAATGGATAAACTCACATACCTTTGAGCTTGCATCTTTGGTGAAGATGTCTACCAACTGATCTTCACTTCTTGTATAGCATGGAAGAATCACTCTTTCCTCCACCATATGCATAACTTTGTGACAGACAACTTCAATGTGTGTGGTCCCCTCACGAAACATTGAGTTGGATGCAATGTGTATGGTTGCTTGATTGTCATAGTGCATGGTGATTGGTGTTGGAGACTCAATGCTCATGGTCTTGAGAAGAGCCTTGATCCTTATGAGTTCATACGTGAGCTTCCTCATTGCTCTATGATTAGCTTCAACACTTGAGCATGAGATCACCATTTGCTTATTCCTTTTCCAAGTAACTAAGTTTCCTCCAATGAATGTGCAATAACATGTGGTGTATTTGCTATCCACTCTATCTCCACTCCAATAATTCTCAGAGTATCCCACAATCTCAGTGCTTCTGTTGCACCTCATTCATATACCTTGACCAGGTGAGTTTTTGAGGTATCCAAGGACCCTCTCCACCATATGTCAATGATGCATTTTCGGTGCTTGCATATGTTGGCTCACCTGATTCACAACAAAGCAAATATCAAGTCTTGAAATGGTTAAATGGATGAGTTTACCAACCATCCTCCTATATTGCTAGAAGTCTTTAAATGGCCTATCTACAATATCCCCTTATCTAACAACTTTGTAGCTTTACTCAAGGGGTGTCTTGGCTTGCTTTGCTCAAAGTTTTCATGCCTCACACAAAAGATCAAGTGTGTTTTTCCTTTGGGATAAGAAGAGCCCCTCGTTGGATTGATATACTTCAATTACTAGAAAGTACTTTAGCTTGCCTTTAAATCTTTAATATCAAAGACAAATTTAAGAAACTTTGGTAGCATATATATGCCTTGTCACTCCGTATGTTGATGATACACAAGGATGACAACTCTACCTTTTGGACCAGAGAGGCTGAAGAGGGTGTTATCAGCTTTAGACATCTTGAAACCTCAATTTGTTGTGGCAAGCTCTTGTTGATTGTTATAAGCCATAGTTTGCCTTCTTCCGTCTAAGCACTTTTCCAGGCTTGATTGAGTCTTCTAGGCAATGAGTGGGATGCATATAGACCTCCTATTCTAGTTCTCATTGGCGAACTACCATAATTCTTACTCAATGTTGGTTGCAAGTGAAAGGATGATCCAGACAACATGTAGCTTGGCCACTGGAGCAAATGTATTATAGTAGTATTCTCTATATGTTTGAGTGAATCCTCTTACTACCAGCCTTGCCTCGTGCCTTTTAATCTGTCAACCACTCTTGTATTTGATTGTGAAGACCCACTTACTTGACACTACATTCTTTCCTTTGGG
The DNA here is from genome assembly GCA_035048345.1 of Echeveria elegans. Classification (NCBI taxonomy): domain Eukaryota; kingdom Viridiplantae; phylum Streptophyta; class Magnoliopsida; order Saxifragales; family Crassulaceae; genus Echeveria; species Echeveria elegans. Next base: position 1,892 of record JAWWMW010001539.1, read on the forward strand.
AAGATTTGACTCATACCAAGTGTCATTTAGCTCCATTGCCTTGATTTTATGACAAATAACTTCCCTCCACACCTTATGCTCAATTTCTTTATATGATCTTGGCACTGTCCTTTATCCAGCTTGACAATGAACACTTGATGCTCTTGAGGGAAGTGAGCCAAGTGCACATAAATTGAATATGATGGGCTACAACCTTGTTGTTGTAGAACACTCTTCTGTTTGCCCAATTAGAAGGATCGTTCCTCACCCTTGTGCTTCTCCTTAGAGGCTGCACTTCTTCAAGCTCTTCTTCTTGATGCTCTTCATCTTCAGATTGAGCAAAGTCTGAATGATCTTGGACTCCATCTTGATCATGACTAGATGAGCCAGCATGAGATTGAGGAAAGTCTGAATCATCTTAGACTCCTTCTTGATCACGACTAGATGAGCCAGATTGAGCAAAATCTGAATAATCTTGGATCTATCTTGATCATGACTAAATGAGCCAACTTCTTGTGGCTCTGCTTGTGATTCATCTTGATTTTCCTCCTCATGATCAGGATGGGGTGTTTTCTCAGCTTTTTGAGGGGTCAGAGAAGTAGGAACTTCCCGTGTTCCCCCTGATCCTTGGACAGGTTGAGCCAAAAGCTCTCCATGATGATCCTTTGGTTTGTGGCTCTATCTGATGGTGCTTGCGAAAGGCTGTTTAGGTCAACCCAACTCATTCTCTCGTATTACCTTTTTTCATCGACAAAACATCACATCTCCGAACACTTAAACTTTCCTTACTACTGGATCATAGCACTTGTATCCCTTCTAAGTTACTGAGTAGCCAATAACCATTGCCTTTGGACTCTTAGCTTCTAGTTTATTTCTTAGTTCCCTTAGGATTATCACAAAACAAAGACATCCAAATACTCTTAAGTGATAAATAGAAGGTTTGGATTTGTTGAGTACTTCATAGGGAGATATCTCATCAAGGATCCTTGTTGGAGTCCTATTGATGAGGTAGCAAGCTGTCATCACAACATCTCCCCAAAACCTCTTTGGCACATTGGTATGGAACATCATGAACCTTGCCATCTCCATTAAGTTCATATTATTCCTCTCAGCCGTTCTGTTGAGGGGAATAAGGGCAACTTGTTTGATGTATAATCTCATGCTTAGCTAAGTTTTGCTTGAAAGCATTGCTATTGTACTCCCCACCATTATCTGATCTCAAAACTTTTATCTTGACACTGAAATGGTTCATAATATAGTTCTAAAATTTCATAAAGACCTCTAGAACTCTATCCTTAGATTGGATCAGTGTTAGATAAGTATACTTAGATTTCTCATCAAAGAATGTGACAAAGTACTTACGACTTTCTCAAACATACAAGGTGGAATCCATACATCAGAATGAACAAGATCAAAACAATTCTCATAAGTAATCATTGATCTTGGAAATATTGATTTGCAATGTTTACCCAAAATACAAGCCTCACATCCATCATTCTTAAAAGGAACACCAGGCAACATCAAGTTTAAAGCTTCAGCATAGAGATGTCCTAATCTAGCATGCCACATTGTATTATTGGCCAAAAAGGAGCTAAATGCACAATTCAAATCAGACAGGGGCTTAGTGTCTTCAAGCAAATGTAAGCCTTATTTGGTTACTCCTTTTCCAAGTAACATATGACTCTTAATGTCCTGAAATTGCACATCATTAGGACTAAATATAACACTCCAATCCAAATCAGTTGCAACCTTTTTAACTAATAAAAAGTTAGAAGTAAAACTAGGCATATAAAAGATTCTAGACTTCTTATCAAATAACTCAAGGTTTCATAAACCCTTAATAGGTATCTTATCACAGTTTGCAATCACAACATTTCCTAAGGCAAACTCAGCATCATTAATCAACTTAGAGTTACTAATCATGTGATGAGAGGCTTCTAAGTCTATAATCAATGATTTTGAAATGTTTGATGCAATGAATGATTTGCCAAGAGTGTTACCAGAGTTCTCATTGAGAGCTTTGATGAGTGCTTCAAGGTCTGTTCTTCTGACCATCCCATCCTAAATTCTCTTCAAGGTAGTCAAAGTTTGTTCTTCTTCCTCATTGGAAAGGTGAGTTCTTGCATCCTTGAACTTGTTTGGCTTCAAGTGAAGGTGAAGGATCCATAATTTGTCCTTCATATGCCCCATTTTTTTCTCCAAAACTCACATGTCAAGACCTTCCTCTCTTTTGATTTACACACCACATTATTGGCCTGAGATGCTTCAGCATTGTTGACCATGGAGAGTTCTCATTTTCCTTCGAAGAGCCCGAGAGAACATTGCTCCTTCTAGATTTGAGCACACACTTCTTCAAGTGTAGGAAGCTTGTGAGCCCTCAAGATGTGTTTGATCAGGTCATTGTAGGTTGGGTTCAAGGTAAGAAGTACCCCAAACACCTTGTCTTGCTCCCTCTTTTCATTAAGAGTTGTTGGATCAATGGTGTTTGGTCTAAGCATCTACAACTCAGCCCATAAGGACCTAAACTTCCCAAAGTGTAGGTGAACTCCATATTTTCTTGGCTTAGGTTGTTGGATCAATGGTGTTTGGTCTAAGCATCTACAACTCAGCCCATAAGGATCTAAACTTCCCAAAGTGTAGGTGAACTCCATATTTTCTTGGCTTAGGTTGTTGATGACCTACCTAACCTCAAACACCCTGCTCAAGTTAGATGTGTTCCCATACACTATTTGGAGTGTGTCACATAGGTCTTTGACTGTCTCACAATAGGAATATACCTCTAAGATTGATGCTTCAATGAAGCTTTGAATGATGGACAACATCGTCAATCCTTTTGAAGCAACCTATCTAGGACAGAGCAAAAGGTAAGTTACCATTTTCCCATTACCCGTTTTACTGTTTCCCGCCCGGAAAAACCCTTTACCGTTACCTTTTTACCAAAAAACAGTAACCGAAAAATTTGAGAAATTTACCATATTCTCGTTTTCTCTGTAAATTTCAAATTTTGAGTTCTAAATTCCTTTTTGACTTCCCAAAATCCTTCCGTCATGACGTGCAGTATCGTGGTGTCATGAAACAATGTCAAAAGAAAAATTGTAAAAACTAGGGTGACCTAGTGTCGAACCCAAGGGAATGGTGTAAACTTAGTTAAATTATACTACTTCAAGCACAAGACATTTCTAACAGATTATGTGGGTTCATAAAAAGTTGGTTTAGTGATGATTTTGCTTAAAACGGTTTTAAAAGAAGATGACTCAGGAATAACTTCTTCTATCATACACATGATTTCAATTTGGGATATATGAAAATTAGTAGAATGATTTTGAAAATGGTTTGTTTAAGGTATGATTAGTTATGCATATACGATTTAAATCTCACTGGTCTGTTTTTGAATTACAAAGATACATGCAATCTATAGGACAATAACAACTCTCACTGTTATAGATGTTGAATATTATCGTAGAATTCAAATCCATTAGCGGCAAGTGGTCAGATATTGGCTAACTTTATCGAACACTCTCTAAACTAGTCATTTGTCGATCAAATAGCCGCACATGGTCAGATAAAGACTATCTTCCTGACTTAATAACATTTAACCCGGTACATTACTAGCTTTTGCCCTCTATAGGTCCAATAATAGCATGAGTTCATCCATTGGGATTCTTCCCCGAGATAGTGTACTCATGCGGTTTATTTCAAGCATTTTATCAAACACCTAACATGCATCACAAAAGAGTAGGCTAAATATATTTTCTTTAACCAAAAATCATTCGTAAAATGTATGTTAAATCCCGTTATTCGATCATGAGTAGTCAAGGGTTCATCAGACCTTTGTCATCTAAAGTGACTACTCACTCATGTCGAGGGAATAGCAATACATACTTCGAATGAAATACTGAACAGAAAGTAGAAGAAGAAGTAGAATTCTAAGATGAAAAGTATTTGGAACTTCGAACGTAACTTGATTCTTACAAAAACACAAACTAAAAACTACAACTTTAAAGAGTGTTTGGGAAGAACTTTTCTCTGATTTTCAGAGTAAAAAATCTATGTTTTGAGCTTTGGGTTGATCCTCTATTTATAGAGAAAGGACACCTTTCATTCCCTTAAAGAGAATGTCAACATAATGTCTACATTTGTTTGTTTTGATTAAAAGACTTCCTTAACTTCCAAATCACTGCTTGACGTAAACATGAATGTTGTAGAAGTTTGAGTTACCTTTCCAACTCATTTTGTTTTATCTTGATCGGATAATGGATGCTCCCTGTGAAACCTTGCAAAGCTCAGATGTCAAAACTGCCGATTTTGGTTCATTTTCTCTATTTTCTGCTATTTTTTCTCCAAGTTTCTACAATCATCATAAAGCGTGTTTTATACAAGAAATGGAAATGTGAGTGTAGAATAAAATTGATCTTTTATGATAAAAACGAAGAATATAATCAAATCGGTGTGTAAATGTTAGACATTTAGAACACCGATCACACCATTTTCTGCATTCTATCAGAGTGAGAATATAGTGAGCGCTGGCGACTTCCTAGTCGCTGAAGTGAAGCCGACAAACATGGACGATATTTTAAAAACTGAGGAGAGATCAACATGGTGAGTAATTAAGGTATGTTTGGCTTAGGGTTTCTGACGTGTCACATAGTGGTGTCACGTAATACGTCAAACAATATTTATAAAACTAGGGTGACCTAGTGTCGTACCCAAGGAAATGGTTGAAACTCATTAAAATCAACTATTTAAATGCTAAACATTCTAACGATTCAGGAGGGTCTAATACAAGTGGTGACAAATGGTGTGAATAAACTATCTAAAAAAAGATGACTAGGGAATGACTTTCCCTAACATACTCATGATTTGATTTGGAGACTTATGAAAATGAGGTAGAATGATTTATAAAAACGATTTGGTTTGAATAGGACTAGTCATGCACATACAAAGTAAATCTCACTGGTACGTATTTTGAAATACAAAGATATGTGCAATCTTAAAAGACGATAAAAGCTTGCGCTGGTATAGATGTTAAATTATTATCGTAGAATTCAAATCCGTAAGTGGTTTAAGACTAACTTCTTTGAACACTTTCTAAACTAGTCTTTTGTCGATTCGATCGGCTCACTAGTAAGTATTTTGGCTATCTTTCCGACTTAAGAACATTTAACCTCGTACATTACTAGCTTTTGCCCTTTCAGCGCAATACTAGCGTGGGTTCATCCATTGAGATTCTTCCCCGAGTTATAGTACTCATGAGACTTATATTAGACATCTCGTCAAACACCTAACACACATCACATAAGCGTAGGCTAAGTGTAACTGATTCAACCATAAATCATTCATAAAACATATGTAAAATCCCTTCAATCGATCATGAGTAGTTGAGGGTATGTCGGACGCTTGTCATCAAATATGACTACTCACTCATTTTGAGAAAATAACAATACATGAATGAAGATGCTGAAAGTAAAAAGAAAGGTAGAAGAAAAAGAACTTTTGAAATAAAAAAGGAACTCGGAACTTTGATTCTTACAACAACTCTAAACTAAGAACTAAAACTATAAAAAGTATTTGGGAGAGGAGGAAATTTCAAGCACCCTTGAGGGGGAGCTCTCTCGTTGAGAAAAATCAGTGTGTCCAAGTGTGTAGTGAAGTGGATTGAGACCCTCCTTTTATAGAGTTTTGAAAACTCTTAAAATCCCCATTGAAGAATGCCAACCTTCTTGATCTTATCTTATCTTTGCAAAACCTTTGGCCCTTCTCTTCTTTAGTCTTATCCATTTCATCTGATTTTTGTCCAAAAATCAAATTTTAATCACGAACCATTTCGGTTTAATGGAATGCTTCTCAGTTCGGTGCAGTCGAAATGGTATTGGTTTGACCAAAAGACTCCCTTAACGTCTGAATCATTCCTTGACATACACATGAAAGTTTTAGATAGTTGAGTTAGCTTTCCAATGCACTTTGTCTTGTCTTGATCTCACCAGATGGTCTTTGCGAAACCGTCCAAAGCTGGAAAGGTCGAAACCGCCAATTCAATCCAGGGTCTCTTTCGGTCGAAATGGAGTCTCTTTTGATTAAAATAATGCTCTATGGATATTTGGTTCGATCAAAAGGACTTATCTCTCGATCGAGATGATTGCTTCTGAGCATTTTTCTTGATCAAAACAATTTGTTTCGATGAAAAGACTCTCTTAAAGTCCGAATCAATCCTTAAGGTCAATACAAACGTTGTAGAACTTTGAGTTAGCTCTCCAAGGCACTTTGTTTCACCTTAATCGAATAATTTATGCACCTTATGGAAACTTTAAAAGCTCTGAAGGTCTTAAAAGTCTAAAAATCGCCGATTTCGATCCTTTTATTCTCGTTTTTGCTATGTTCTTCTTCAAGCTTCTACAATCATCATAATGCGTGTTTTATATCGGAAATGACAATATGAGTGTAGAATACGACCAATCTTATATGATAAAGTGAAGAATATAAGCAAATAGGTGTGTACATATTAGACAGTTTGACACCAATCAGTTTCGTAGTGGAGAGATTGTGAGTTTGAGCTTTTTGAGAGGTCCGTCGTAGTCGATCCAGACTTTGAAGGCGCTGTCGCTCTCCATCTGCAGATCGTTTTTGGTCTTGCTGGCATCGCCGTAGTAAGAGATGGGTGGCAGCAACGGTGTTCATGCCTTTGATGTCGAGTCCAATGTAGTTGTCGTTGATGTCGGCGAGAAGGATAGCGTTTCTGGGCGCGATGTTGTTGTTGAGGTGAGTACGGAGACTTGGGCAGTGTCAAACTCAACGGCAAAGAAGTGGTCGGAGGCATTGCCGTCGTTAGAGGGGTTAAATAGGCCGAGGTAATTGGGATTGGCGGAGGGATATGGTGGGATGGAGCTGGTAGGGGAGATGGCGAATGTGAAGCCATGACTGTGAGGATGGGCCAGATTGGGTGAAAAGTGAAAACGAAAATTTGGGTATGTTTTTTTAATTTTTTAATAAAATATATAATATTATTTATATAAAAACGGAAAAATGGAAAATTACCGTTTTAAAAATTACCATCTTCTTATTTGACACTTTGGCTTAGAGCTTCACTGTTGGTAATATGACTCCATAGACCTCTTCCTCCCAAAGTTGTTTTGATCATTCTTGACGATAGTAATTTACCCCTTGAGAACCATCAGAATGTCCACGTCTTTTGTATCAGTCTAGGATGAGCTTGTGGTTTGATTTCCTCAAAACTAATTTTGAGCGTGTTTGAGTATGTTGCGGAAAGTGAATCTATACTACTGATACCATGTTAGAATCGAGTGACTAAGAGTGTTAGAATGGGAATAATGAGAATATCGAGCATAAATCATATTACATTCACTGTTACAGTATACAAGCTTATAAAGAAACAAGATTCAAACACACGCAAACAAACTCAACAACTCTTTTTTTTCATTTGTCCATGCTTGTTTTTCCTCCATCAGCTCTTTCTTTATTTATATATGAAGTAGGCAAATGGGGATGAAGACAGCATATCCTTGGATAGCTCTATCGGATAGCTCTTACGCCCAATTAATAGTTTTATCTACTATTAACCGCTAAGTTGTATGACTGATGTAACAAATACGAGATTAAATCCCACAATACTTCCACCGCTACGCTTTTTACTATAACAATTTAATCATGTATCATGCGATTGATATCAATATAGCTTCATTGCTAAGCTACGGTAGATTGATAATCAAAATAAGTGATTCATGCAAGAACATGAATAATTCAGTAGATAATATATAAACATAGGTCTCGTATTAAACGTTGCAATACAACTCCCCAAACTAAGTATGGTTTAGTTACGCACACAAGACATTAAAACTAAATTAATTACAGAGTTGTATAGTGATGAGTGACACAAATGTCGATTATTTGCATACATCTTTGCTATTGTTCTTAATATTTATAATGTAAAATTTGTCGTATTTGATACTCTCATTATCATTTCAGGCATAAAATATACTTTTCAGATGTAAAGGAGCTTGGAGCGAAATATAGCGGAAATGAGGATTGATAGAGTAAAATTAGAAGTTTTAGCTCGAGTTAGAGAAGTAACTCGACCGAGTCACTTGTGACTCGACCGAATGGGTGATCTAGAGAAGAGAAGCTCGACCGAGTGAGGCAGTCAGTCGACCAAGACAGAAAACCACTCGACCGAGTGGATGTGTAGAGTGCAACCTTTTGACTTACTCGACCAACTTCAACTCAATCAAACTCAACTCGACCAATTTTAATTGACCAACTTCAACTCGACCAAGTTCTACTCGACCAAATGGGCTATGAAGAGACATAAATGCGCTATTATTAGAGCTTTTATCACAAGGAGGTATTAAGAAGAGAATATCAAATGAAGAGTCAATGAGATATTAAGAAGGGAAATCAAACGAAGAGTCATGGAGACATAAATGGGAATATTAAGATGAAGAGTCACAATTAATAGCTCGAAATTTATGGTTATAAGTGAAGAATTGGAAATGCATTATAAATAACATGTTTTCTCCATGTTTTCAAGGTATGCAATCCTGAAAGGGATGCAATCCCTCAAGGGTTGCATTTATCAATGGAGGAGGTCGATCAAAGAGAGAGGTACAACTCGAGCACCAAGATTCTACACCTACAATGAGCAATCTAACCCGTCTACTATATTTGATGATTATCTTATTTTAGTTTTTAGTCAAACATGTATTTTATTTTAACCTCATGATGGGGTCTAATGGATTCTTAATACTCAGGGATGTTTGAATGTGTTTAATAATATTTCTATGAATGATTTGGGTTAAAACAAAATGCATTTAGCTTACGCTTGTGCCACACATGTTAGGTGTTTGACGAAATGTCTGATAGAATTGTTTGAGTAGTTTTCATTCTAGGAAAGTTTGTGAACCTAAGATAGCTCTCATTACATAAGTACTTTAACTTGGGGAGGAATCTAGAAAGATGAACCTAGGCTAGTGATGTGTCCGTCAAGGACAAAACTAGTATGTTATGAAGTTAAATATTCTTAAATGAGAGTATAGCAAGGAATCCGACCGGTGATGCTAAGAAAATTGAATTTTACGTTAATATCAAAAATCTTACAGGTGAAATTTTTTACTGTCGCTTAATTTATTTCTATGTATGTATTTCAAGAATCAGACCTGTGAGATTTACATCATCGTTGCACGCTTAGTCCTACACTAAACATATCCAAAATTATTTATAAATCGTTCAATGTAATTCATGAGTACTATCGGTGAAGTTAGATTCTAGTCATCTAATTTGGATAATTATCTCTTAACATTTGTTCTTTTAATAACCTTAACCGGTTTGTAAACCCCCTAAACTTTAGAAATAAATCGAGTAAGTTAACATAACTTTATTTCCGATGTTCCCTTTGTTCGACACTAGGTCACCCTAGTTCTTATAAAAAAATCAAGTGTACTTATTGAACAAGAATGATGACATAAGTATACTTGCACGAAGGATCCGTCACTCAAGAGAGAAAACTCCTAAAACCCTAGCTTCTGCCCTTATGAATACTTGGCCTTTAAGAGCTGTCAAAACCCTAGAGTTACAGATTGTGTTTATACTAAGCTCCTGAGTCAGTGAGCAAGAAAAACCTTTTTTTTTATTTGGGCCTTGACTTCTTATAGATTTGTAGACTGCATTGACCCGTTTATTCAAACTAAATTTTGGCCTTCTATTTGGTATAAACTAAAGAGCTTTAGCTTGTTGAGTTTGCTTTCTAATGTCGTATATTACGTCTCCATTGAACAAATAATGAATACGCAGAAAGGTTACTAAGGAGCAAAGGACATCTGTGTTCCGGTGAAATATTTCTTATGATTGTCTTTTTAATCCGTTTTCTTCCTAAGCTCTTGGGATCATGTCTCTTCTTGGTCGCTCTTGAATGATTAAGTGATGACTAAAATGCTCCAAATATGCAACAAAACTCCGACGCGGTCTTAATATATTTGTTAAATTTATAACCCATTTCAAGATTAAAGCTTTTATTTGTTTTAGTTGATTCAAAATATATGGTGCATATGTGTGTGTGTGATGCCCAAACATTAGACATCGAAAATGCTTGGTGTAGTTTTTCTCCGTCTTTGTTGTTTCTCTGCATTAATCTGTATTTTACCTCCATTTCAGTTATTGTCGGTTTTAACAAGTGTATATTTCATTTTAACAAGTCTTCAGCATTGAAATAATAGAATTTGCTGATACGCTATCTTTGAAAGATATTGATCCATGAATGAAGTTAAAATAAGAAAGAATCTATAATTTCCTTTTTCACCCAGTTCACAATCAAAACAGCGAGGAGTCCCGAAACAATCATCAAGCAGTCAATGTCTGTTAGAATAAAAGGTTATGTGAATGATTTTAGAAATGTAAAAGGGAAACTAAATTTTCGTTTGCAAGACAGCAGTGCGGCTAAGAAAAACTCCCCCGACCCAAATTTTAGGTCTACTTTTCCTTTTTGAGATGTCACAATTTATATTTCTACTTAATAAAGCTAGTAAATAATGTAACACAAAATTCCTTTTTACCCTTGAATATCTCATTAATTATGTAGTTTTTCTCGCTATTTAATGCAAACAATGCATTAAACAAGGGTTAGAAAAGGAAACCAATTTTTTTCTTAATATGCGTGAAATTTGCGTATGAACTTATATTTCGGGATGGAGGGAGTATAATTTTCAATGAATTAACTGTACATAACAATTGGTTATTACAGCCATATCATGCATTTCAGCTAAAGTCTTTGCTCTCCATTTTCGTTATGCATCATCCCTTAATCAAATCCCCTACTAGTTGTGGTGTAAGTGGGAGTCAGTATCCAATTGTTACCTTGACTTGTTTTACATAGGTAGAATCGAAATATACATTTATACTATTACATTTATACTATTACAATTTTTACATTGACTTGTTTTACATAGGTAGAATCGAAATTCCAAGTTTTAACTCGCAAAATTGTTGAATTAATGTTAGATTAAAAATAAAGATATCATTTATACTATTACATTTTATATACATTTTATAAACTATAAATAGATAAAAATGGAACTTAAGAAAATATATCGATAACAAACTATGAAATAAATGTCATCCATACATATAAATCACATAAGCCAGTGTTTAGCATTTTCAATAATAGAGAAAAGGAAAGCCTTTAATTTATATGCTTCTTCGCTCACTCCTGTTGGTTTCATTGCTGAGCAAACCACATGAAACTCCTTAAAATGTTGAATAGGGTTTCACAAACCCCTCAACCAAACTTTGGATGATGATGGACGATTCCACTGTGCAATTCAAAGTCTTCATTCTCTTGTTCCAAGATACACCATGGTTGCTCCAAGTCTATTGGTGCCGACATCTCCTTCATAGATTGCTTACGTGGTGCTGGATTTCTAGGCTCAATAGGTGCATTAACTCGGACATTCAGGCGTGGAATTTCATTCCTACGATGATCAAATTTAGTTCCGTTCCTATCATGCAGTACTCGATTTCGACGGTTAGGATCAGACTCTACCTCGAAGTCCTCATCATTATAACCAACACCACTTCCGTGAGTAGACATAGTAGCGACAATGTAATTAAAATAACAAACTAGAATTAAAAACTGATAATTAAATGAAAAAGGAAACTTCACTATGACGTAACTCCCTGGAAAAGGCGTCAAAATTTGACACACGTAGCACGTCAAATTATGTTATTTTTCCTACTGGCTACTTGTGCAGCGGCAAGCAGGGTCGATCCCATGAGGAATTGGCTAGTGAAGTAAATTTTCTGTAAATAACTAAAACTGGGGGTTTGTGAGAATTTTGTAAACACAAAGTATAATAAGAATGCAGAGATGTTATCAATAAGATGAGCAGACACGGTTCAAGACAACTACTTGTAACTTATTGTTTATCATCGATATAAATCATGCAATTTCTATTATCTCATAACTCTAACACATTCCGCCAAAGGTAACGTGCGTATGACTTCTAATGTCGTTCTACACCGGGTAAATGTGAATAGAACTCCTACGGAAAAATAACATGAAGAATCAAGTGAGTTATATTAATGGGCAATCATTAATGCTCAATCCATAGTGTTCTACTTATTTTTACGGTAAAATATCAAATAAGTCAACTATAGAATCCAACTATAACAAGATAAATCATAGGCAAATACTCAATAATCTCATCAAGCCAGAATCATAATAATATGCATAAGATTTGATGCAACAATAGAATTGAAATTAAGAACGTATCTCAGAACAGTTTGTCACAAGCGTGTGTCTCAAACCACGACTATGTATTTAGCTACTCATAACAGTAACGAACTACATCATCTAAATTAATAATAAAGAAGAATGAGAAATCGAACGAATGATCTCAGATGTGGCCTCCGACTTCTTCTTTCAGCTCTGCCTCCTCTGTTCTATTCTGATTTTCTCTATATGAATGTATGTATCTGCTGCTTGGGTTTCCTCTTATTTATACTGATTTAG
>JAWWMW010001541.1:34593-48428 GCA_035048345.1 Echeveria elegans
AATAATCAAATGTAATTTATTAATTATTTTTAAATTTTCTGTTCAGTTCAGTTTCAGTTCAGCTCAAAAGAACGGACACTAAAATGCATGTGCCTCTTTTTTCCACATTCCAAACTTGAAACTTGTAATCGGTAAAGAACAAACAAACCGCTATTATGGATAGAGACTTGATAAGCGTATACTGTATTTATGAAGTGTAGTGCCATAGCTTGATAGCTAGCTCAGCTCTCTTGGCAGCTCTCATCGTGAACTTGTGAGTCTCGTTTATGCAGCCGCTGCAGATTCAAATATCAAAAATTCCCCAAGTCAGCAACATTTAATTTGTTCAGCAAGAATCAAGCGGAATTTTTTAACGCATCAGACTATTAAAATCGTACTGTATTTTTATCCCAAGACCATTTTACTTTCCAACAGGATCATCGAAGATCAGAAAAATGTACTCAAATTAAGTGACTAGTGTTACAATTTCACATAATCTCGACATGATATAATATTATAAAACTCAAACATAATAAATTTCAGATTATCATTTATCTCGCAAAAGGTTTTAACTTATGCATGGAATTTTTTTTACGAAATGACTAAATAATGTATTTATTTTAAAAAAATTAGTCATAAGAAATTCATTCATTTCAGATTTACGATCCAAAGTGAATTTGAACTCTTTTTAAAGGTTTGTGTCAAAGGGAAACTAGAGGGACAGAATATGTAATATACCGAAACCCAAAGGACCTGTTTGCGAAAACGGCATCCATTTATTTGAATTCTGAGCTCGCCAAATCAGACAGCTTCCTTTATTACATTCCCTAAAATTAAAATTCAGACAAAAAACAGAGAGAGAGAAAAACAGAGACTTTGGCAGAGCAGCCACTTCACTTCACTCCGATCCGATCCTCAGCTCCGACGCTTACACCATTCATCAACCGATCCTTCCACGTTGTCCACATTAATGCCGAAATTCCACTCCTAATCACCAGCTTCAGCTACAAATTTTGATTTTTTTTTTCTTTTCAATTTTGAGTTTGGGGGAAAATGGAGGATGCTGAGAAATCGAGCTCTGGTTTCAGCTCTGACTCAGGACAGAGCTGTTCTGGAAAATCTAGCTTTGCAGTTCCTTCTGATGATGATGGTAAGAGAAGGATGCCGTCTTCTCCATTAGGTTGGCCTATTGCTAAAATTGAAAACCCTATGTGGACTGAACCTAGTGTTGAGCTCAAACTGGAGGCCGTGGATCCCGGCTTGATGCCCGTTAAGATTGTTTCAGGTGCTGTTTTGTTGTTTCTGTTTTTGTTATTTGTTTAACCCATTTCCGATCTTGAAAATTTTGAGGAAAGAAAATGAAATGGAAAATTTACACAAAATCAAATTTTCTTGTAATTCATAAGTTTCCTTTTTTATTGAACCGAACAGAGATTGAGATGATGAAGGAGAGGTTTTCTAAGTTGTTGCTTGGAGAGGACATGTCTGGATCTGGTAAAGGGGTATGTCCGGCACAGGCCATTTCGAATGCAATTACCAATTTGTGCGGTATGTGTCGCAATTTTGAATGTACTTGACACTGGAGTTTGTTGTTAAAAGAGTGATTTTTATTTTGGTAATTGCTTGTGAAAATGTAGCAAGTGTGTTTGGGCAACTGTGGAGATTGGAGCCATTAGCGGCGGAGAAGAAAGATATGTGGAGGCGAGAGATGGATTGGATTCTTAGCGTGACTGATCACATTGTGGAATTGATGCCGTCTTGGCAGACGCTCCCTGATGGAAGTAAGCTAGAGGTATGCGTTTGATAAATGTTGTGTTTATCGTCGAGTATAAATCAAACTATCACATATCAAACTGTCATAGTTCTTGTTTGTCGAATGATATGATTCTTGATGTTTTTGATTCAGGTGATGACTTGCAGGCCGAGATCAGACCTGTTTATAAACCTCCCAGCTCTTCACAAGCTTGACAATTTACTAATTGTAAGGACCGGCGCTTCCCTTTACATTGTCGTTGCTCGTTAGATTCGGTAAGTTAGAGGCTAATCATTTATGTGTGTTTTCTGTTGCAGGAACTTTTGGATGGTTTCAAGGAAACGGAATTTTGGTACGTGGATCAAGGAGTTGTAGCACCGGATACTGGTGGATCAGCTTCGTTTCGAAAACTCACTCAAAGGCAAGAGGAGAAATGGTGGTTGCCAGTCCCTCGTGTTCCTATAAATGGCTTGAATGAAGCTTTGAGGAAGCTATTGAGTCACAAGAGAGAATGTGCGAATCAGATACTCAAAGCTGCATTAGACATTAACAGTAACGCTTTAGCTGAAATGGAAGTTCCAGAATCATATCTCGAAACTCTTCCAAAGGTCTGAAATGAGTGTCTTCGATAGAAATGCCTCCTAATCTGTAGTTTGACACTAATGACTAGTTTCTTTCTTTTTCTTTTTTTCAGAATGGGAGGGCTTGTCTAGGAGATGTAATACATCGATACATCACATCAGATCATTTCTCAGCGGAGTGCTTGCTTGATTGTCTTGACTTGTCTGCTGAACATGTTGCGCTAGAGATGGCAAACCGAGTTGAAGCTGCAATTTTTGTATGGAAGAGAAGAAATCATACAAAGCCCATCACATGTTCGAACCGGTCCGTGTCCAAGTCATCTTGGGGGATGGTTAAGGATTTCATGGCAGATGGAGACAAGAGGGATCTACTAGCTGAAAGAGCTGAAAGCCTTCTTGTTTCCTTGAAACAAAGGTATCCTAACTTATCTCAGACAACACTCGACGCCAGCAAGATACAGAACAACAAGGTACACTACTATACCTCTTCCCTAGTTCAAATTCTCCTCACTCAATTTGAATTGCCCTTGCAAATCGAAAATGAACTGACTATGCCCTTGCCAGGACATTGGAAAATCGATACTGGAGAGCTACTCAAGAGTTATAGAAAGTCTTGCATTCAACATAGTAGCTCGCATTGATGACGTACTATATGTCGATGACTTGACAAGCCACTCCGACAAACTCTCATCCGGTTCGACAGTCAGTGTCACGACTCACAAGAGAGTGTCCATCTCATTATCAATGCCTTGCTTAGGCACTCCATACAAGACAGCCTCAGCCACACCGAGCTTCTCACCGGCACCATTAGTCAGTCCTGCCAGAGGTGAAAGAACTCCGTTCCTTAACAGCACCAACATCGTCAACCATCTTAATAAGCTACCTAGACGTGGCGGCTTAGGAGTGAAAAGAGTATTGTCCAATTATCTCAACACGGAGACAAGAGATAAGAACTGCATCAATCAGAATGAAGAACTGCCAGTGCAAAACGTTGGCAAGATCAGTATGGAATCTACTGCTGGAGCAAGGATTAGCATCGAAGGAAGGAAGACAGATAAAGGAACCAATCTGCCTAGATAGTCTGCTGTAGCCTACATAACAGCAGTGAATACCTCTGAAACTTGATGGTGACTTTACATCAATACATTTTTAATTTATTTCTCAATGGAGAGAAAGAACTACATGTTCTTCCTTGCTTCTGGAACATTAGGTTAATTTGTTCAACCACGATTAATTTCGGTGTGTTAATGCCCCATTTGGTTGCGGAGAAAAAAGTGAGGAAAGAAAAATTTTAAGAAAAATTTTGAGTGAAAATGAAATGTGTGTTTGGTTGTAAGAAAAAAATGAAAAAAATAAGCAAAATGAGATCGAATTTTCCTTAACAGCTTTCTCATGGGAAAATCATTTTTCTTTAAATTTTCTTTTCCTCACTTTTTTCCTGTAACCAAAGCCTCAGATTCTTAATTTTAACTTCTATCCGAGCCATAATATTTATGGTGATCTAGTGCGCAGTAGATGCTTTTCGAGCGTGGGGCGGCAGCTAGCTCGCTAAAAAATAATTAGCAGAAAGAGTGTTACCTGATGCGATACTGGAGTGCTGAATCTCTACGTCTTTAGTTCTTTGGAGGTGGATTCCATCAGTGTTCGGGCTGTCTTCTGGTGATGAAATGGTGATATTGATAACTTGAACTCCTTTCCCATCGTCGAACTTCAGATGACATTGAGAGCTGTTTATGATACTGATGTCACGTACTGTGACATTGTTGCTAGAGTAAAATCTTACAGCCTGTGACAAGAAAAACTGAATCTATTCATCTATGGCTTTAGAGAGTGTGCTAGGGATAATGGGAATAAGAATGAATCTTACAGTGGGTTTGATCTTCGGAATGTTGTTGGATTTTTTCTGAAAAATGTAACAAAAGAAAAAAGTGTTTCGGGGCAATGAGTACTAAAAATCTAATGGAACAGGCATACAGGATAGGAAGTGGCTTTGATATGTGTTTATGTACCTGAATTTGATCAACTTGAGAGGAAGTCCACCAGTTAGAGCCTTGGCCATCAACCGTGCCGGAGCCTTGGATAGTGAAGTTATGAGTCCATTTGAAGTTGAGCCATTGGAATGTGCTGGACTTGAGCCATGAACTGACTTGTGGGGGAGCTTTTAGAGTCCCATCAATCTGCAGAACTAAGCCAGGGGAGCAAGGGCCTTGGAGAGTTATTGTGGAGGTTAGAAATGTGTATCCTGCCCGAATCTGAACGGTCGCCTTCTCCACTTTGCAGGCTGCATTCCATGCTGATACGATTGCCTATTCATGCCGCGCGGTAAGACAAAAGTTCCAACACATCTTATGTTTAAAGATACCAGCTCAAACAAAACACATACCTTAGAATCATCCGTAACCCCGTCGCCTTTAGCTCCAAACGACAGGACATCAAAAATCTTCAACCCGGTTGGCGAGGATGGTGGTAATGAAGGACTATCCGACCCGCTTCTCTTGCCGCCACTGCGGCGATGCCTATGCTGATATTTTGGTTTCTTAACATGGTGATTCTTTCTAGCATCGACGTAGCAGTTGACAAAAGCCAAAGCTAGTAGTATTAGTAGCAGAAGAAAGGCCAGTGGTGATGAAGGGATCATCCTCTTTGTCTTCATATGCTTGGTATTAATGCTATAGTTGATAGGTACTTGTTCTGTTTTGGAACAGAGGAAGAGGTAGTTGTGTTAGTTTATATAGTTGGTCTCTGGCCCTGTTGGTGGGTTGAACATGCCATTGTTAGCTTTTTTAAGGTCTCATTTGTAGGGCTGCCTTTAATTTCTAACGTGTGTTGTTGTAGTTGAAATTTTGATTTGTATATTTGACAAAATAAGAATCTTTCACTCTACTTGGTGGAAGTTAAGGTGGGATGAGATAAAGTTGTTTAACATGTGTTGGATAGATAAATAAATAAAATAGGTTACTAATCTCAATTATTAGGTATAGTATTTCACTAGAGAGGGTACCTGAATCTTTAGGACAAGGGTCATGCACTTAAGCTCACTAGGCCACTGACCATTCAAGGCGTCTAATTATGAATTTGGATCAAGGATATCAACAGTGAATAACAAGTATCAACCCTTTCAAAACCATACAATGTAGAAAAAGAAAGGTAGTAATAAATAAAAAGATGCAGTATTACTATTGAGAGTAATTCATCCGTTTGGTTACAAGAAATGGCAAAGTTTGGTTCGGCAAATTGAGCTTACTGCCCAACTATGTTCCATAATGAGAGATGTGAGAAATGTACGAGGTGGCATACAAAAGAAAATTGAAAAGCTTAGGCAGCCACTTTCTGGGCTTCTGAGCGACCTAACCTATTTTGAAGAGGTCAATATACATGCATGAATCTTCCATAATAGCATCTATTATCAAATGCTAGCTGCTGAGAAATATATTGTTTGAGCTAATCCTTGTTATCTCTTTGGTTGGATCTCTTACTATCAGCTTATTAGATATCACCTTTGACTTTGAGCCCGGGTGTTGTCATCACTGGCATAGTGCCATCAGAGTCTCGTCAACATTTAAAAGTAAACTTAATCCACTGCTACTGAGTTTTAGAAGTACAGCTAATGGTGGGAACTGTAAGATTATATTTAAAAAAGGAGATGACAGTCCGCAGGACCAGCTGGTATATGTTACGAAATGTTACATGTCGAATATATCACAGCTCCATTCCCTCACACTCTCTTCCTATCTTGTATGCATTAACGTGCCTATTCTTGTGATACACACCTTTAGGTTGTTCAAATGGTGTCACTGATGGACCGTCTGCTGAAATTGGAGAATCTTGATCTCCACTTAACTCCTTACAAAGTCTTGGCAACTGGACAAGATGAAGGCATGCTTGAATTCATACCATCCAGTTCGTTGGCCCAGGTATACTAGATTTTTATTTCTCATTTAATGGTGAATTATTTCTTGCTTCTACCAACAAAATCCTGGTATGTCAAACTGCATCAGTAAGTTTAAATGGATGTATTCATCGGGCAGTAAATATTAAAGCTAAAGAATGTTCAAGCTGTAAAGTGTCCAAGTGCATGCTAATTTGTTTGACTCTACTCCAGTTCGTTTATCAATGAAGCTTTATGGAGAGTAAAGATCCTACGTTACAGATTCATAATGTTACTGTTTTACTTATTTAAATGTGTTGGCTGCAGATTATTTCAGAACACCGGAGCATCATTAGTTATTTGCAAATGTTTCATCCTGACGAGGATGGTCCATATGGGATCACTGCTACCCGTCTAGAAACCTTTATAAAAAGCTGGGCTGGATATTCAGTCATCACATACATATTGGGCATTGGAGATAGGTATAACTCCTGTTGTATACGAATCAAAGTTAAAAGTTGTGTGGAGTAATATAATATCAATTATATAATAGTAATAGAATATCGTACGCTATCATCAAGAGAATATTCGACATACCCTCATTAAGGAAATTATGATAATTTATCTAAATCACACGGACCCAGCTTGATCTATTAAAAATTAAAAAATCAAAAATTTAAATTTATAAAGAAAACACGGACCCTTTTAAATTTACACATACCATACGGGCCCGACCCGACTCATTAAAAATAAAAATTAAAAGTTTAAATTTAAACAGACAACACGAGTCCTTTTAAATTTATACGGACCACACGGGTCCGGCCCGACCCGTTAAAAATTAAAAATTGAAAGCTTTAAATTATCCGTATTTGACCGGTTCGATTGCACATTGGGACGACGGACGCCTATTCCATGTTGATTTTAGCTTTATACTTGGTAAAGACATTAATTTATAATGTCTTTACCAAGTAATTATTAGAGTGACGTCATAAATCTACCTTAACCTCCCCTCTCTAGTGCGTACTTAGTCCTAATTTATAATGTTCATTTGGATTTGGTCACAAATTTTAAGATAAAAAAGTTACATGACATAAAGATAGATAAGATAATGAGTGAAAGGTAAATAGATTAGACAAAAATGTGTTTGGGAGAATAAAAAATATTTAATTTAAGAAAATAAAAACGGCCACCTAAAAAAGAAAAGGGAAACTATAGCCTTATTTGGGTTAGTTGTAGGTATTGCATGACTCATTCTCTGTTCAACTCCTTGTACCAACTAGAAATCTAGATTCTAGAATAAGAAGATGACACAGATGAAGATTTTCCCATTTGTTTTCCACGCGATTAGGGCGTTACTTAAACCTTTTCCAGAAGGAGAACGTCATTCAGGTTCGACCAATGTATATGGAATATTGAAAGGCAGCGTAGAATGGAGGGGAAAAAACACCAAGTAGCTAGCTAGGATATTTTTTATGAAGCAGTCAATTATTCCAAAGTGGGGGAGATCTTAACAAGCTGCTGAGCTCACTCATGATTCTTCTTTCCGTCGCAATCATATCGTCAATATGTACTACAGTACTTCCTTATCGTATTCAATTCATGTCAGCAACAAAGTTGTTGTATATGAAATTAAACCAACAACAATGTCCATCCTGTATTATTTATCGAAATAAATAAAAAGGCTCAACGATCAACTAACTCTGCCTGTGAGCGTGAGTAGTTGAGCGACGATCTCACCACCAAAACAAACGAACCCACATAAGCATAGTATAGCCATCATACATTAAAAGCATATGAGGTGAGGTGGAGGGATATTCTTCTAGATGAGGGGGAGAAGAATACCCCCACACGTGTGGCTTGTTGGTCAAGAATTAAATTCAGTTGAATAGCAATAAGCAGCCCCATCATCCGGACAGCAAGCCACGGTCATAAATGGCGCACACCACCACGCGCAAATATTCATACCATACCCATTATTAGCCCAGTACCCAGTACTACTTATAATAATCTTATCGTTCCTTTCTTCTCTCCTTCGTTGGTGTGGAGACATTCATATATCATCAGCTTCATCATCAACAACAACAAACAAACAGATCAGCATCCGAGCCAAGCCTTTATAAATATTAGATTATATTTGTTGGGGTTGAATTGAAAGCTTCTTCATCCGGAACAGCTGTGGGGTATTTAAAGAAGTCGGCAGCAAGTTTGAAAGGGGTTAACAGATCATGTCTGAGTCTGAAGTGTTTGGTGATGAGCTTGGAACGAAGATGCCAACAACAGATACACCGGATGAACAGAGATCTGAACAAGAACCAGAAGAAGAAGATTCTGAGTTGCATCAGAAACAAGAACAGGAACAGGAACAGGAACAGGATGACGACGAGGAGTTTTCTTTTGTGTGCTTGGATCATGAGACATCGTCGCCCATCTCAGCTGATGACTTATTCTACGACGGCCAGATCAAGCCCTTGTATCCGCTTTTCAACCAGCCTCTCATTTTTGGGGATGAAGATGATCATTACTCAACCTCTCCTCGCCCTCAACTACGCAAGATCTTTATTGAGCATCATCCATCGAGCTCTTCATCTAAAGAGGAGAGTGACGAAAACACAGCAACAGGAACCTTCTGTGAGTGGTCAGGCAAGTCTCCCATCGCATCCCCTGACAGGTGCAAGAAGAGCAACTCCACCGGTTTCTCAAAGCTCTGGAGGTTCAGAGACTTGCTGCACAGAAGTAGCAGCGATGGAAAAGACACATTTGTCTTCCTACATCCACCTTCCACGCACAAAAAGAATCAGCATGTGGTGATGGAAAGCGGAGAAACCTCATCATCAACAAAGGGGGATACAACAGGGAAACATTCCAATGAAGGGCCAAGTGTTCTAAAGGCGAAGGTGAAAGGGGTGAAAACTGAAAAACCTGTTTCCGCTCACGAGAGGCATTATATGAGGAATCGAGTCCTCAAGGAGGAAGAAAAACGACGGTCTTACCTACCGTACAAAGTTGGTTTCTTCACTAGTGCCAGCGGACTGAGCAGGAACGTTCATCCATTCTAGCAAGCTGCTAGCTGGAGGAGGAACCAAATGTGTGACAAAATTGCTTGATTTCTACAAATGTATATTATCTTGTATAACAATACTCAACTTTAACTGTGATCTGCCACCTTTTTTATGTCCTAGTGTTCCCACCATGTGAGGGGCACGCGACTGGTAGAGGTAGTTTTTCTTTTATACCTGTTTGAAGAGTGAATAAAGGGGCAGGAAGAACATTATATGTATTAGCAATGTATCCTTCTGCCTATTGAGCACTATATATCACATGATAAAATGACCCGTCTTTGTGTAATGTATTAGCAGGTTTATGTCACATAAAAGCAAACTGAGAATGTTCCGGCATACAATTAGGGATAATAATCTCATATAAAATCATTGTAACTAACAGCAACTATATAATAACATGGTCAGGGGCGTTAACTATTCCATCCTCACTAGATGTACTTGATTTTATACACTATAGCATAGACTACACTATGCACAAATGTCAGCGTAAGTCAAAGATCTCAAACCTCATATGGGAATTCAAATAGACGTTCGTGCAGTCAGTGTAAATAGGTTTGCCATCAGCTGGTTCATCGTGGTTATGGAACTCCTTCTCATTGCATGCTTTGATTATATCCATTCCAGCAGGATCTGTGAGCCTGAATATTCCATAGTTCCTACGTCCAGTAATATCATGGGTGTAGACGGTATTTTAGTAACCCGATATCAACAAAATGACTATGAATGCCTCATGTATATATTTTTCTTCAGTAATCAACAAACTATACTTTTTCTAAAAATATGTTATCTTTCTATCAAGAGTCATGCACTTATATGCTTAAATGGAACTGCAAAAGCATCTCGTTCTCATGTTGGAATTTTTCATTTCATTTTTTCAAAAGCCTTCTATTTTATTGCTGTTTCTCTAAAGGTATAAAGACATAAGAGGAATAAGACCTAGAAGAATCTGTTGGAGCCATGACAATGGCAAAAGCCTCGGGTATCATGACCTAAAACACACACAAAACACCAAACCTTATCAATTATAAACCATCATGTCAGGTAAAGAATGTCTGACGAGAGAAGAGGCCAGAGGCAAAGAAAAAGAAGAAGAAACATCAGAAATGCAGAGAAGTACCAAACCTGATAAGGATAATGAGTGTGCAGGTCAACCGACGACATGAAACATCGTTGAGAAGGATGTGTCTAAAATGACAATGTGATAACAGACGTGAGCATTGAACATAAACTCATATTACAGCAACGGAAAGGGAGAGAACTACATACATGTATCCATCCAACTGGAAAAAGGGAATGCTCATGCTGTACGGAAAAGATCTCCTCCTCGTGCATAGCGTGACACTATCTTTCAGTAAACTTGCAGATAAGCCCACAATATTATACAATTTCTATTGAGACTAGAAACTTAAGAGAGACTTACGCTATTAGAGGTCGACTCTTGTTTGGGTATTATCAAAGTGGTTACATAGAAAACTCCTTTTTCCTGGCATAGAGGCACAGCAAAGATTAGCTAGACCTAATACTGCATGAGTTCTAATCTTCCTGCTCGATGATGCCAAATCGGAAGAATGCCAGACTTAATTAAGTACATAGGGCAAGTTTCTTACAAGAGAACCTCCAAGAACGCCACATGTCTCCAAATCCTTCTTTGTGTTTTGACTGGCTAACTCGATAAATTCCTCCATCAACCATGATGACTGGAGGAGGTAAAAGAGAACAGGAGATCAGCAGATTACTTAGAAGGAATAACAACACTAAGACATGACGTTGTTGTAACTTGGAAGCACAAATACTAATTACAGGTAATGTGGGGTTCAGGCTGTCTTACTATATGAACATCGTGTAGGGAATTTGATGAGCTGGACATGCTATCATCAGCTGTAACTCGTGTAATGTGTGCTCCTTTTGGTGCCCTTTCCACAAAGGAAAGCACAGATGATGGAGAAGACTGTGTAACAGTATCTATGGTGATATGATGTTGGCTGATATCACCAGGCAGATAATAAGTTAAAGAAGAAAAGTACAGTACCCGAACAAAAGTCCTAAATTGATTATAAAAAACTAGAAGTCTAGAAGTGTAATCTTACCTGCCTTCGTCTTCCCCCCTCGGCCTAACATATAACAAGGACAAATGGCATTAAAATGAACTTTAAGAAATTTGAAGAGCCCCAAGATGATAATACAAAAAGAAGCCCCTTTTTTTGTATTCTTCACCTAGTCAAGTACCTTTGACGTCTTTTGGCGATTTCAGAGGCTATAACCTACATGGCCACGTAAGTAACACTTACTTGATCGTATCCAAAGTCGCAGGTAGAGAGCAAACGCAATGATGCTCTCCAGGTTAAAACAAGAAAGTATTTACTCTAGGCTATTATTATAAGCATACTGGTAAGTTCAATAACCAAGTCGGGCAACCTAATTTCGAATGAAGTCTATATCAGAAGACGGAAAAGAAATATGTATGTAAGGCCAGGAAAATAAGCTCAACAACGCTTGCCTTTTCTTTCTGCTCTTTTGAATTCAACCAATGGCCACTTCCTTGGGATAACTGATCAAGTTCAGTACGGTGTCTCAGTCCAAGAGATTCCTTTTCTACCAAGAATGCGTCACATTTCTGAATAAGAGAAACACTTCTCCAGTAAAAATAATAAACTTTGGATAGAATTTAATAAGACAACATCACGATTTTAAACTGAGTCAAAAATTGTTCCTCCAACCTTGACAAAATTAAGTTCGTCTCCACGGTAATTCTTTCCATAGCTCCTTTGCTTCGATAAGGTTTCGTAATGGCTGGAATAGATTAGCAGAAAATAAAATGAGTCCTTGTAGCTCCATTTGATTACGGAACAATTTATACATTAATTCCAATAGCCAAACACATGATCTTATAAATCCGAAAACAAAGAGCAGAAGAAAGATAAGTAGAGTAATGATTCAACTAATTAGGCTTCAGTTTCAATTTCAATATCAATCAATCCTTAGCCACAGTGTCGCATACATACAAAGCAATACCTGTCCAGCGTACGGAGCAAGCTATAAGCAGCAGCCTGCGGAAGCCACGGCACGATCAAAAGCAACACGAGATTGGAGAAATTTGGAAGAACGGGAAGGAAACGCACCTGAGAAATCGATAACTCGGCGTCTCCACTTCGAATCGATTCTCCCATTTCTTTTAACCACGTCTGTCTCTTTTTCATCTAAATAAATCAAAGAAAATTTAGTTTTTATTTTTATCAATCAAAAATCATTTTTTGGATTGAAGTATAGAACAGTTCTTTGAGGATAAATTTTTTTATTATAATATATTGTTCTGTCATAAAGCATGTAGAATTTTCACAGAAAAGTATATTATTTATTAATATTATTTATTATATTTATTATTTCTCTTTCATATGTTATAATCTTAATCATTATATATATTAAATCTAACGGTTGACATTACATCCTTCCATCCTCATTAAAAATGATGTCAGAATTTCTATTATGATATCTATCTATATAAAAGAATATCTAACTAACAAATCATACATTTACCAATAACATCTAACTAAATTCATACATTTACCAACAACATCTAATTAAATCTATATCACCTAACTAAATCATTTCAACTAAATATCTAACTAACAAATCATACATTTACCAACAACATTTAACTAAATCCATACATTTACCAACCGCATCTAACTAAATCCCTATCACCTAACTAAACCATTCCAACTAAATTAAAAAATTAAAAATTAAAAATTAAAATAACAATTAAAAATTAAAATTAAAATAAAATAAAATACAAAAATTAAAATTTAACAGAGAAATATTTTCTGTCGGAACGACGGAATCACCACTAGTCCTCATATAATACAATATGCGGACTATACAACTCGCCATTTGTTTCCACTCCTCTCAACCACTCCAATTTGTTAAATATTGTCGTGATATTGTGGAGGCTGAAGATGATGATTTTTTTCAATCTAAATACCTATTTAAAATGATGTATTATTAATACTCCAATTGAATTGAGAAAGGTGGATTTGCGAAATTGTTATTTTTTAGGACGGACGGCGTCAGTTGATTAATTATTTTTTATGGGATGAATTTGTATTTGACTAAACGAGAACAAAACGATACACCGCTTTTTTTCTCTTTTTGAAAAGGAGCGCCTGTGTTTTGGTATTTATGATGTGATGTTTCTATGAGTGAACATCGATTTGATTCTTCTTTTACAGTCAACCCTCTATAAAAATTTTGTCCGAAGTATCAAAATCGAAAATCTGGTATATATAAAAAGACAGTAGTTTTTATAAAGAGAGCTATTATAAGGAAAATTTAAAATGAAAATGTTTCAAGATGACTGTTATAACAAGAGATCTATTATAACGAAAGATGTTATAGCAGGATACTTATTTAGTGTCATTTTGTTCTCATACAGGGTCATAGCATTCTGAATATTTATATTTCTATTCAAACACCAGCAGCCTGCTCTTTTTGGTCTGAACTTGAACCCAAAGTGCGAATGTAATCTATCTATATAAAAGAATATTTAACTAACAAATCATACATTTACCAACAACATCTAACTAAATTCATACATTTAC
>JAWWMW010001541.1:106328-119212 GCA_035048345.1 Echeveria elegans
GGACTCGACTCGTTTGTGATATCCGTGTCGACCGTTTGTTGGGGAACTGGTTCATCCTTGAAGTCGAGGAGGGGTCCAAGTTCGGGGGACTCATCGTTGTCCACAATAATGTGGAATTGTGGTGGGTTGCAACGATGTCCGGGATGATATTTCTCGGGTCAGCGGAAACATAGACCGGCTGCTTTCTGTTGTTGTATGGCTTCATGAGAAAAACGGCTTAATGGTAATGTTTTTGGTGGTTGGTTTGGTAACGGCAGGAGGGGTTGGTGAGTGGGTGTGGTCGGATATTTTTGTGCAGGAAGGGCGGGAAGGTTTTGGGCTGGAAACGTTGGAATTGGCCGGTAGGGAGGGTTTGGTTTTGGTCTATACCTGCTATCATTTAGCTTATCTTCCACGAATTTAGCCAACCCGATCGCCTGGGTCATTGAAGAGGGCTGAAGTATGGTTAATTCTCGTCGGATATCTGTTCGCAGTCCGGACAGGAAACAGTTGAGCAGTGCTTCTGCTGGCAGTCCGATGATACAGTTACTGAGGCGCTCAAACTCAGTCACGTATGCAGTGACCGCCCCCGTCTGTTGTAGTTTGAAGAGTGCTGCTTGATGATTTTCGTAGGATGACGGCCCAAATTGAATTTCTAGCATGCGGGAAAAGGCCTCCCATGTGGTTAAAATTGCATTGTTGTGGAGGTATTTGTACCAACTCAACGCATCCCCGATGAGGTGGACCGCGATCTTGGACAGGCGGTCTTGCGGCTCGATTCTGTATAGAGTGAAGTACTGGTCGGCTTGAAAGAGCCAGTCCAGCGGGTTAGAGCCATCAAAAAAAGGCAGTTGTAGCTTGGGTGGTCGGACATCGTAATTGTTCAGCAGTGGGGGTGGTATTGGTATTTGGGTTACGGCAGTTGGTGTATCAGGTTTGGTGATGGCGGATAGCAGGAGTTTTGTTTGCTCGGTGAATTGGGTGATCAGCAGATCCATTTTGGCGGATTGTTCCTGAGAGTTGGCAGTGAGAATTTCGGTGAGGGATGTGAGGTGGTCGTCAGATGAAGTGCTATCTTTGCGAGGAGCCATTTTGAGAATCGGGGAATGAAAGCACCAGTGATAGAGGTTCTATTCGAGATGAACCGGATCTCCAAGGGAAGGACAGAAGGGAAAGCAAATAGGAGGTAATTGTTGTTCTTTTCTTCATTGTCAGCTGGGTTTAAATACAATTGAAAGTAGAATTCGATACATCACTGCTAGGGTAGTTCGCTGGTCTTTTCGATCGGTTCTGATCTATTTTTGGCTCTTCCGTCTTGGTCACGGTGAGAGTCACCGATGATTCGTTAATTGAGGTATCTGTTGGGCCGGTTGATGGCGCGCTTGGGTCGGTTTTGATGATTTGGGCCTGCGTCGGTTGCCTGAGTCGTAACAAAATCCCTCTAGAACTTCAATCAATTCAAACCTCCGTAAAGCTCCTTCCTTTCACATCTATACCTTCAAATTCCCATAACCACTATATCCCCAGTTATCAAATTGATACTAATTTCCTCTAATCAGGCCCCAAAAATTAAAATAAAACAACTTGTTTGCAGGTATGGCTGAGGATTTCGGGAAGGCCGTAGACGACGGTATACGACTGTCGAAACGTATTTACTTTGGAAAAGATAGGTCAGTTACTGCACCAAAGCCACCAACGATGCTTAAATCTGCTAAAGCGTATCTACTAACGTCCAACAGCACCTATGGTTTATGCAGTTATTTCAGATACTGGTATTATTGATAATCCTGATATTCCTAGCTACCAGCCTTACGTACATGGTCATTGCGATCCTCCTGCTTTGATTCCCCTCCAGGTGAACCAGGTTTCTATGGAAGTAGATTGTTTTATGGATACAGCGTTTGTTAAGGTTGTTGGGACTTGGCGCGTGCATTGTGTTATGGGGAATAGGAGTTGCTCCTGTAGGATTGCTATACCCATGGGCGAGCAGGTGATACTTTTTTCGACTTTTATAGTTTTCTATACATACATATATATTTGAAGTTTTTATATACTCCTCACTACCAGCGTTCATTTGGGTTTGGACATAAATTTTAAGAAAAAAAAAAGTTATGTGAAGTAAAGTAAAAGTAGGTAAGACAACGAGGGAAAAGTAAATATATTAGAGAGTGTGTAAATGTGAGGTAAGAAAATATTCCATATATTTTGGGAAGACTGAAAAGGTAATGAGAACTATAATATGGGACGGAGGGAGTATCTTGACTTTGGATGCGAGTGCGAGGCTCAATGGTTTTTCTATATGGCTAACAGGGTTCAATTCTAGGTGTAGAGGTTGGAGTTCCTAAAAGGACATTTTCCACTCATGTAATTGAAGCACTTGACAAGCAGGAGTTGGAAAATCATAAAGGAGTGCGACATGATGAGAAAGGTGGCTTCTTGAAGCCCAATATTTTTACATCGACAATTCCACAGGTATTGACGAAAAGTGGAGATTTTTATGATCGAATGTTGTTTTTAGAGGTGTATATTGAAGCAGAATTATGCTCATGAAGGTTTGTTTTGGTTTGGAGAAGGTTGATGGGGCTTCAAACATATCTATTAAAGCTAGTTGGTCTCAGAAGTTAGTGTGTCAAGATGGTCAATACACTCTCGATGTGCCGTTCAGCTTTCCTGAATTTGTAACTCCAGCCAGTAAGAAGATGCCTAAAAGGGAGAAGATACAGTTGAGTTTGAGCACTGGGAGCTGGGACCAAATCTGAAGTCATTTGCAAGTCGAGCAGTCATCCGTTGAAGGTATATCTTTCTCGTCACACATTATGATGAATTTCATTATATTAACACATTGCCTTAGTAAGAAGTGATTCGTGTTTATTCTCTTATATCATCCATGCATTTCAGGAACGAAGTTGTGAAGTTGGAAAACTGAATTTCTTTTAAGAATCAGATGTACTGACATGGTCCAGCAACAACTTCATTTTCTCATACGATGTAAGACACAAATTCACATTCTCCATTTTATAAAAATAAAACAAAATCTGCAGTAAATGAGTTGCATAAATCTTGTTGAAGCATGAGTATATCCTTGTATTGTTGCTAGTTTATTTGTTCACATTTGAATGCTCCTTATATCCATTCAGATCTCATCCAGCCACACATTTGGTGAATGCTTGTGCAATCCATTCAGATCTCAGATCTCTCCAACAACACATGATGCTGATCAGAGAGAGATGTTCTGTTTTCAACTTTATCCTGGGTAAATGCTTGTGCAATCTCCAACAACACATGACCTCTTTTAAGTCGTAGCTTTCGGGTGGTGTGGATTTAGAGTTAATCTCTTTAGAACTGAAACGTTTCTTATATGCTATCAATTTATTCCGATATTTCCACTCACTCAAATACAAATTATTAAGGCGTATTTTGGCTGAGGATTTATCAGCATCGGCTGTTAAGTGATGCTTTTCTAACTCTCAAAGAACGACCTCATGCAGTTTTTTCGAAAGGAGGTGGTATTTGTTGTTGATATTAGTGGAAGTATGAGGGGGAAGCCCATTGAGGGCAGCAAGAATTTGTTGTCTGCTGCACTATCCAAGTTTGGAGCAGAAGACAAGTTTAATATTATAGCTTTCAATGGAGACACATTTTTGTTTTCATCGTCCATGGAGCTGGCCACCAGTGAAGCCATTGAAAAGGCCACGGAATGGATTGGCATCAATTTCATTGCAGAGGGTAGCACAAACATCTTAAACCCATTAAACAAGGTCTTTTTCACCTTCATTTTCTTTTATTAGATTACTAGCTGCGCTCCCGTCGTCCCGACGTGAATTTTTTCCGCATCTCTATTTTTTTTCTTATCTCCATTTGATTCACCTAATAATGCTAAATGTTTACCGCTTAATTTTTTGTTTTAATGATTCAATTTAATTTTTAGTATTTTCAATTTTTAGTTTTTATTTAATGGGCCGGACCGGGCCCGTTATCTTTAATTTTAATGACATATTTGTAATTAATGGTGGAAAGAGGGATAATGAGCCGGCCCGTTATCTATAATTTAATGGTATATTTGTAATTAAAGATGGAGAGAGGGGTATAATTATATTTTTAGATTTGATTTTATGGACGTTCCCTATTCTTTTATAAGAATAGATAATGATTTTATTGAGATAATTTTTAAGACGTGATTTTACGGATATTTTTTTTATAATACATTTTAAATTCGGAAGAAAATAATCACTTTTTAGACATACATAAACCAACTGCCACGCAGCCCCATTATAAAAGCAGCAGTAGAAGAAACGAGCAGACGCTAATCCTGATAACCAAACGCGGCCCCTAAAGAAGATCGGAGTTTTCACCCAAAAAGAAAATCTTTGACAAAAAAACAAAAATAAACAAATCCATTTTCTCCTCCTTCTTCAAACCCTAATTCGCCACCGACGCGTTCAATCCCTCAATTCGTCTTCGTCTGCTGCCGATCGCGGTTGATTCGTTCTGATTTTTTGTTGTCGGGAGAGGATGAGTAATCCAAAGAAGAAGAATTTTCAGATTGAGGCGTTCAAACATCGGGTTGTGGTGGATCCCAAGTACGCCGAGAAGACTTGGAAAATACTGGAGCATGCCATTAATGAGATATACAATCATAATGCTAGTGGACTCAGCTTTGAGGAGCTTTATCGGTTCGTCCTCCTTTCATATTATCTCACTTTTGCTCGTATAATGTTTTTTTTATTTATCCTGAATGGCCTGTTTCGGATTGATGTTGTTGAGTTGAGCAGAGGCAATTCTCAGAACTTGGGATTGCTTTTATGTGTCTAGAGTTTTTTTTGTGAGTTAAGTTGTTGCAGTTGCACTAGTGTCCATGGATGTTGGATGGTGCTGGGTTGTGGCCTGTGTCTTTTTTTGGTGAATATGGATTAGATTTGATGATTTTGAAATCCGAACTGTATTGTTAGTCTTATCTGTTCTGCTAGATGAAGTAGGCCAGGAGGGATGATCTAGTGTTGAATGGTGAGTTGTTTGTATTAGTGATTCACTGCCTTGTTCCTTGATAGAGATACTTTTTTGATTCATTATTAATGGCATGGGTGTGAATTTCGTTTATAACAGATGCCTTCTAACTAAGTGAAATATCTACGCTGTATTTTGGAATAGCAAGCAGCTTTTACATTTTCTGAATTTACGCTGTACTGGAATATCTCTCTATTCTGAAATTGGGGTGACTGGTTTACATGAATAACAGTAATGGACATGATTATTTGTTGTCTTGATATTACGATGCTTGGATCTATCTGATGCCATGCAATGTTTACTCCCCCATTTGGTCCATATGCTGCTGTTCATCAAGATACATATTTAATGTTTGTGCTTCTTGTCAATCAGAAGGAATTCAAATATGTAAACTGTTACAATAACGAACATCCCAATTGTACTTTTCTGTTTAGGTAGATGAGGGCCTGTAGACTTTGAAATTTGATTGTATGATCACTAGCTTTAGATGGGTTAACGTGTCAAAAACTTGGGAACATGTTATCCAATATTCTAAATACATTAATTGTAAGTGATCCGTCATGGCAGAGTAGCTGTTTGTGGATATGCCAATTATGCATGATCTCCTATATGAATCGCATGAACTTGCAAGATTATAGTTAGTTGTGTTAAGCACATGACATTGCTTAGGCATTGTAGTTTAGTTATCATTATCACCAAGTCTAAACTTAGTCTCATAGTGTATGGTGGCTTATCTTACAGTTCATGGTAGTTTTTTTTCGTTATATTGTTTCCTTGTTTTTCTTTGGCGTAGTTCTGACAATCTCAACATTGATTAACTGTCACAGAAATGCATACAATATGGTTTTGCATAAATTTGGAGAGAAGTTGTATTCAGGGCTAGTTACTACAATGACTTCACGTCTAAAAGAAATATCAAGATCTATCGAGGCAGCAAAAGGGGGATTGTTTCTGGAAGAGCTGAACAGGAAGTGGACAGACCATAACAAAGCCCTGCAAATGATTCGAGATATCTTAATGTACATGGACAGGACATTCATTCCAAGCGCACATAAGACTCCTGTTTATGAACTTGGGTTGAACTTATGGAGGGACAACATCATCCACTCGAACAAAATCCAGACCAGGCTGCGTAGCACACTTCTAGATCTGGTACTTAAAGAGAGGTCTGGGGAAGTCATAGAAAGAGGGCTCATGAGAAGTATTATTAAGATGCTAATGGATCTGGGTGTCTCTGTTTACGAAGAAGACTTTGAACAGCCTTTTCTTGCGGTATCAGCTGAATTTTATAGAGGGGAGTCTCAGAAGTTCATTGAGTGCTGTGATTGTGGGGATTATCTAAGAAAAGCTGAGAGTCGCTTAAATGAAGAAATTGAAAGAGTATCTCACTACTTGAATGCTAGAAGTGAACCAAAAATTACTAGTGTGGTTGAGAAGGAAATGATTGAGAACCACATGCTCAGACTCGTACATATGGAGAACTCGGGTCTCGTAAAGATGTTTCTTGACGATAAATATGAAGATCTGGGGAGAACATATAACCTCTTTCGCCGTGTTACCAATGGTCTTTCAACAATCCGTGAGGTGATGACTTCTCATCTCAGGGGAACTGGCAAGCAGTTGGTTACTGACCCAGAGAAGTTAAAGGACGCTGTTGAATATGTTCAACGCTTGCTGGATGAAAAGGACAAGTATGACAAGATCATAAACCTGGCTTTCAATTATGACAAGACTTTCCAGAATGCTCTTAATTCGTCATTTGAGTATTTCATTAATTTAAACCCTCGTTCTCCAGAGTTCATATCGTTGTTTGTGGATGACAAACTTCGCAAGGGTTTAAAAGGTGCAAGTGAGGAGGACATAGAAATCATCCTTGACAAGGTGATGATGTTGTTTCGATATTTGCAGGAGAAAGATGTATTTGAAAAATACTACAAGCAGCATTTGGCGAAACGACTTCTTTCAGGAAAGACTGTATCAGACGATGCAGAAAGAAGTTTGATTGTGAAGCTGAAAACGGAATGTGGATATCAGTTTACTTCTAAATTAGAAGGAATGTTCACTGACATGAAAACATCTGAAGACATGATGCAAGGATTTCATGTGAACCATGGTGCTGAATTAGGCGAAGGGGCTACACTTGCTGTGCAAGTCTTGACAACAGGTTCATGGCCCACTCAAACTAGCGTCACTTGCAACTTGCCTGCTGAAGTGTCATCCCTGTGTGAGAAATTCAGGGCATACTACCTTGGAACTCATACTGGTAGACGACTGTCCTGGCAAACCAACATGGGCACAGCTGATATAAAAGCAACATTTGGAAAGGGCCAAAAACACGAGCTTAATGTTTCTACCTATCAGATGTGTGTTCTTATGTTGTTTAACAATGCTGACAAGCTTACATATCAAGAAATTGAGCTGGCCACTGAGATACCTGCGCCAGATCTCAAGAGATGCCTGCAGTCTTTGGCTTGTGTAAAGGGAAAGAATGTTCTTCACAAGGAGCCCATGAGCAAAGACATTGGTGAAGATGATGCATTCATCGTCAATGACAAGTTTACCAGCAAATTCTACAAGGTGAAGATTGGAACAGTAGTGGCACAAAAGGAATCAGAACCTGAGAAACAAGAAACAAGGCAAAGAGTTGAAGAGGACAGAAAACCACAAATAGAAGCTGCAATTGTTAGGATAATGAAGTCGAGGAGAGTTCTAGATCACAACAATGTAATTGCTGAGGTGACTAAGCAACTGCAGTCTCGGTTCTTGGCCAACCCAGTGGAGATCAAGAAACGAATTGAATCTCTAATTGAGAGGGAGTTCTTGGAAAGGGACAACACAGACAGAAAATTGTATCGATATCTTGCATGATATGAGATACAACATAAAAGCAGACATGCATGGTACGGAACAAATACACAGGTTAAATTGGCTGTTTCGTCTTCATATCTGCGGTAGAATTGTATCTTGAAGAAATTGTGCATTTTCATTCCTGTATTTTTGTATTTAAGGAGATTTTGATGAATGAAACTAGCCATTGAGTGGTGCAACTCGGGGGTTAGAAACTTCTGTTTCTGGGATCAAAACGTGCATGCTAAAATGCAGACTTTTATTGACAGTTACGGTTTTGAGAAGCCTCATTTATGGACTGTCTTGGTGTAAAGACTGCACATGATGAATGGGTACACTGTCATATATTTGCAAATCAACTTGTAATCCGATTTCACAATTAAACGGTTACCTATACGATGATATGACTACTACAAGTAGCACATTTTCCTAATCTGGGCTAGGCTCGGAAAATCTATGATGATTAATGTCTGTTGACAGGTGTGCTGAACGCCAAGTATAGGTTGCTTTGGGACTTCTATAGAGATCCTGAAATCAGAATGCGCTCTTCAATATTGGCAAATGTCTGAACATCTGTACCCCACAGCCTGTTGTTTCACAACAGAAATATATATATTGATGACTCCTCAAAGTATTGTGAGGCAGTAGCTGTGGACACTCAGCTATTGGAAGCATGTATGTGATGAAAATTCTCTTACCAGCAGTCAATTCCTACCATGTTAGCACCTCCTTTATCAGCCAGATGATCATCTCCCACGTGAACAGCTCTGTCAGCTTCTACATTGATGGCATCTACACCGTTAGGCGAAATCAACAAAAACCCATCAGCATATAATTTGATTTCTGTTGCAAGGATTTCGATTGAGTGTGGTTGGCGTATACTAGGAGTAAAATTCAAGCAGCACTGACCTAAAGCAGCTTTGAAAATTTTTGCATCTGGTTTTTCGTATCCAACCTCTGAAGAAATGATTACTGAATCAAACCTGCATGAAAAAATCTTTTATACTCTTTGATACCCGAGTCCTGATAAAAGCCGATTAGATGCATCACTCGCATATTATTAGCATTGCCAGTACATACACCCATGAATGTACGACATATGGTACTAAAGGCAGACATAGTGCTTTCATATAAAACCTACAGAGTTTAAAAAAGACATCCTTAATATTTTATTAGAAAAAAAGAAGTGAGAAGATGCAGCATAAAGACGCTTAGTAATATTTGAGATATGAGTAGTATGCATACCCGAATCTCTGCTTACATATTTTTCTTTTTG
The DNA here is from genome assembly GCA_035048345.1 of Echeveria elegans. Lineage (NCBI taxonomy): Eukaryota > Viridiplantae > Streptophyta > Magnoliopsida > Saxifragales > Crassulaceae > Echeveria > Echeveria elegans. Next base: position 115,435 of record JAWWMW010001541.1, read on the forward strand.
CACCTCTAGGGAGTACATGGTGTGACAAAAACATTACACAAACCATACATAATCAGTACGGAAATAATAAAACTCACATATCTAAAACCTGGAGGTCCCTCAATAGTTTCCTTAGGCGGGTATCGAAATTGGATACTACAGCTACTTTAACTGCATGAAATATCATCAAATCAGATCAAAACACACTGACACACATAAAAACAGAAATACAACCACAGTTTCATGTTTTTATTAAGAAGAAAACAGTTATTTTCAGACTATTACCTCCGGCATCTTTCAGCGTGGATATTGTTTCGAGAGCCCCATCAGGAAGCCGCCACGCAGCACCATTCGCGAAGTACTGATAAATCAACAACTCCAATTATACCATTGTTCCCACATTGAATTGCCTGAGTTCTTACACGCAATAGTACATCTCAAGTATATCCATTACCTCATACACTTCCTCGAAGTAATCATCCAAGGCACAACCAGTAGCTTCCTTCACAACAAGTCTCCAAAATGGTCTCCCATCTCCCTAAATTTGCAACAACAAAAAGTACCAATCAAATGAAATGCATCCCAAAGTCTTCTATCCATTCTTTCAATGAATACAAGTTGAGATGCAGGAACATTTCAGGATTACCTCATATCGAAGCTTTTTGGGCCATGGGGCTGAGAAAGCCCTCTTAAATCCTTGTTTGATCTCATCCTCACTTGCAACCAAACCTGGCCGCACCATACCATAGAGCAATTCAGAAACGAATGCAAAAAGTAAAAAATTGTCAGGCATGAAAATCTTACCATATTTTCTACCAATTGCAGCATATGTGGCGGCAACAGGTTTGTCGAGCTGCAACAGCGTTCCTCCGGCATCAATCAGTAGCCCGTCGTAGGCTCTCCTCCTCTGGACTATGTTACCTACAATCAGAAATCCATCGATCACGGTGAGATGCCGCCATTCGAGTTTGGATGGAGGAAACAAACAAACAAACTTAGCTTCCGAGTGATGGATCGGAAAGTAATAAAAACAGACCTCGGCGGGGTTGAATTGAAGATGAGCATCGGAAAGGGCTGCTGAGGAATTTGCGACGAGTTAGGGTTTTGAGAAGTGAGAAATTAGGAGACGCGGAACATCTGGCAAAGCACGCCTCCATGTCGATCCGATTGAACCAAGGAACGTTCGGAAATTACTGATGTCTAAAATAAACGTGAAGGGTAGAGTTGTCATTTCATTAGATGGGGGGAGAGACGCATGGATTTTATTTATGGGATGAAGCTCGTGCGAGCATTTTGTACATCCTCTTCTGACAGAAATTGTTTGCTTTCCCTCTTTTATTTCCAGATATGTTCTTTTTTAAGTGGTTCTACAGCTCCCAGTTTTCGACTGCAACCCTGCCGATGGATGATTGTAAAGTAAACCTTCTGTATAGCCATCCTGCAGTTGTTGCAATGTTCCTTAATTGATGTTGTCTGTTGCACACTGAACACAGCTGTTAATTTTAGTATAAAAACATGGCTTGATAATGGACGATCAATAATGTAAAAAAAAAAAACAATAAATTTACTCATGAAAATGTCTCCCTGTAACAAATCCTTTTACTTTTTATTCATTTAAGTCTCTAGTTTTCTCATTCCTACAGGTGATCATTTTGAGCACGTCGGATCATTTTGCACACTGAACACGGAACTTGTTCTGAATCTATCCTGGATCAACACAGTTACTTCGAAAAAATTCTCGCTTTGAAATCCAAATCACAGCATCTCCAATCCCTCATTAGTGCAGGTAACAAAACATCTTCTAAACGTATCAACTTAAACCGCCGTTCAACAACATTATTGGTCCATTTATGTGACAAAGGCTTTAGTGGTCTATGCCAGAGCATGACTGACAACATGAACTACTTTTTAATTCGTGCAGGCATCAAACTGGACGATGGATTTTACAGCTTGGGTGGGATATCAAGAATGCAATCAAGCAAGAGACATGATTTGAGCCTTATGTAGAATGCAATGTTGTCTCTTTGGGTAAAACCCAGCTCTACCAAGTCTATCCATGCGTCGATACTTCTGGGTCTGATCTCATTGAATGCCCAACATTCCCCCGTCCGAGACATCTTAAGTGAACTTTTACTTTTACTATTCATATTATTCCATAAATTTTTTTGGCAGCACATACATCCTCTATAAACACTTTCTTCTATTACTAACTACTATATATATATATAGAGTTTATTACCGGAAATCATCCATAAAATATGAGATTTTCTAATAGTCACCCGTAAAATGTGATATTATCAATAGCCACCCATTAAAGTAATTTTTACAAATAGTCATCCATATAAAAATAATCAGTTCAATAAACACCCACTCATCGAAAAATAATTCATAAAAAATAACAAAGAAACTCAAAAAATTCAAATCTTTATAAAACAAATATAAAAAAAAGCCATCAATTCAGTCTTCCATCACTTATAAATTAAGGTTTTGCAGTGCTACTAATATTAAGAATCTTATCTTGCATCTCCATCGTGCTGAAGATACACTTGCTTGGGAATTTTTTAGAGATGGAAAATTTCTTTCTCCTTTGAAGTACTTCATATTTAACAAAAAGAATTATGACTTAAGAATATTTCGTATAAATTTAATTTGATATTTCAAAATTTTACTAAACTTTAGCAGAAAAATTTATTAAAAATATTAAAATTTATTAAATAATTTTTAATTACTATTTTGAACGTCTCTGAATTTTAATATAATTTTATAATTTTCTTTGTTATTTTTTATTAAACAAATTGTCGATGGATGGATATTTATTGAACTGACTATTTTTATATAGGTGGTTATTGATAAATAAATATTTTAAAGGGTGACTGTTGGTAATATTATATTTTACGGGTGACTATCGGAAAAAACCGTATTTTACGGATGATTTCCGATAATTAACCCTTATTTTTATCATGACTTTCAACATATCAATGAAAATTTGAAATTCAAGTCTACAACATTTAAAATTTGAACATAATTCATTGTTAGCTCTCTCATTTATTACTCGTCTTCTATGTTGATATTGTAAGTCGAACTCAAATGGATTCATCATGCAAACAAACGTGAGAATATGGTGTGAATACAAATGAAGCAAACACCTTATTTTATAAAAGTTCAACCTTATCCTTATATCAAAAATCTGAATTTTTTCATCCTTTCATATACGTGTAGTTGTAATAGAAAAAAAAATGAAATCTTGATTAATTATTCTATAGAAACAATTGAGTGAAAATTTATTTGATTTTTATTTATGAATTGCAATTGAAAGTTCTCATGAAGGATGTATGGGTGCACAGTAATGTAAAGAATATTGTAAATACTACTAGTAAATATAAAATTTTCTCATAAGACATCCTTGAAGAGGATGTATGGGTGCGGATTCTCTAACCACTATTTTTAAACATTTACTTTAACCCAAAATACAACACAATATAAGCAGCTCCAAAGAAATTTGCAAATATATCAAAATCAATTTTATTTTAAGAAGTTCAATGGGGGAAAACAAGCATTTTTTTAACTCTTTTGTTTCTCAACTAATATACATTTTTTTTAAAAAAAATCTTGGTACTTATGCTTTTTATTACTCCTATCTATACTGAAGAACAAGTCTTATCGGGCTCTCTCCAGTTTTGGTGAGGGGCTCCCATTGTAGGATGCCTAAAAGAAGTGTAGGGGTTTACTTTTGAGTAGCTAGTGAAAAGATCATAAAGACATACAGCTTGCAAGTGATGAAGTTCAACCAGCCATCATC
>JAWWMW010001542.1:0-18796 GCA_035048345.1 Echeveria elegans
GCATTTGATGGGCCAGGACACCGTAGTAGGCTATTGAAATGCCAGGAGTCATTTGATGTCCTAGTAAAAGAAGAGGTGATCGGTTATTGCATGTGTTCCTTTCCCATTTGCTTGTCACCTTATTTATAAAAATATACATTACTTCTCTTTTGTGTTGGTCTCTGTAGGGAACTAAAAAGGTCAGGTGTGTACGTCTAGATCCTTTCGGGGAACCTTCGGCCGTATCCGCTTCCTATCTAGACCAGTCGGGTAGTCTGGTAAAAATAAGTACTGATGGATTTAAAAAGATGGAGAACTTAAAGTTCCTTCAGCTTAACCGTTTTCAACTGACTGGAAACTACTCAAATATGCCAAAGAAAATAAAATGTTTGGAGTGGAAAAACTGCCAGTTGGAATCATTACCTTCTAATTTTGAGCTAGATGAATTGGTAGTTCTTCACATGGAGTGTAGCAGTCTAGTACGTGTTTGGGAAAGTACTCGAGACATAATAGTAACAGTAATTATGTGCATGGTTTTTTTATTAGTCATTTGAATACACGCGAGTCAGATCACATTTCTTCTTACCTGCAGGTACTAAAGGCATTGAAAATCATGGACCTTAGCTACTCTTTGGACCTTACGGAAATTCCCGACTTGTCTGGATGTCCGGCACTCGAGCGCATTATACTTCAATGGTGCTCTAAGCTGGTCGAAGTCCATGAGTCCATAGCACAGCTTACCAAACTTATCTACATAAATGTGGTTTACTGCGAATCACTCAGGAAAATTCCATGCTTCACATCCATATCTGTGGATGCATATGGCTGCGACGAGTTAGTGGAAATTGGAGACAGTATAAAATTGATAAACGGGGAAGACATGTTCAGCGGATGGGCTGAATACATTGGGTACTCTGGCCTAGAGTCATTGGAAGATCTTCCTTACACAAAGGTTCACTTCTTAGATTTCAATCAGTTTCTAGAGTGTCTGACTTGTGCACATCTCCTAAATTATTAAACTGCAATACGGAAATTACTGATTTAATTTTATTTAATATTTTAAAACTTCATCAAAATATTGCTTGGCGACTATTTATAGGATTTGCGTTGTTGAAAATGTTCATAGTTTTTGAATTATTCTGATTTTTTATATTTATGAATTTGTTCATAAAATTCTGCTGCCACAGGTTCTATACCAGTCTGGAATATTTAGTGTTTTCCTTTACGGAGACCGCATTGAAGAATGGTTTACCACAATTGGAGCAGGACAGAAATTTACCTATATTGTGCCTTCCCTCCTTGCTCGTCGAATTCGAGCCTTTAACATCTGCTGTGTAAACCTTTCTACGTTTGGACCAGTTCGCCTTGAAGTGCAAATACAGAAACAGAGCAGTACACGCAAATGGTTGTTCGTTCCAATATCGTATCCGCAGCAGCCAGGTGTATATGGTCTGCGGTATACATGGCTGACCCATTGGCCTATTACGCAGCATAGAGAGTTGAATGCTGGTGATACGTTAGAGGTAACATTTTATCCCGAAACTGGAAGCGAATTTGGAGACGGCGGTCAAACAAAATGTGGAATTGAAGTTTTGTATGATGCTGAATTTAAAGAGGAAGACACATACACTTTAAATAAAGAAGATAGGAAAGGACCAAGCCATACAAATTTCGCAATCCAGTATGACACTATGTTTCACAATTCTGATCTTTCTAAGCATGAAATCGAGGCAGAGCCGGGAATTTATCATGTTCGGGCTTCAAGTATCAATCTGCATGTACCATCTTCACAGTCCAGATTAATCAGAAAGTTATAGAAAAATCCGATCGTATGGGAGCATTGGCATGCCGAGGCATGCATCACTCCATTAGGCTGCTTGCATGGTCGCCAAAAGAGCTGGAGATCATGATGGAAATCCTCTTTAACCTTCAGCCCAAGGTAGTATGCCATCCGACCCTATCAAGAATGCTAAATGAAGACTGCAGAGTAATTCGAAGGCCTTCAAGGACGACGTACCTGTATCGATGGATTTATATTCATAGCAGTTGTTGCTTCGTCATGGAGAAGATAAATGGAGTAACAACATGTATCATAGCAGTTCATGGTCTTACAAGATGCACGGTGGTCAGTGGAATGAACCTATGGGTAGAGGAGAAGTCACATTCAAAAATCACTTTCTTGATTGGCCTAGCGTTCAAGATCCGGTCACTGGCTAAATTTTAAGGTACCGAGTTGTGTGTAATGTGTTGTTCTGGTTGTTGTTTTGGTTTGAAACTTAAAGAGTTCATTTTTACTTGATTGATGTGTTGAAAATGGTTGTTTTGATGATATCTTTCAGACTCTCATGTGTGTGTAATTACCGCGTCCAATCATGTAGTTTGTCATTTGTTTGTTTGGTAACGTAAATATGTACAAGTAAAGGACTGGTAATGCAATTTGTTAGTTGGGTTATGTAAATATAGTCAAAATTCTGACTCTCACTATATGCAAAGTTTGTGGGTACTGTGTTGTTGTTTTGGTTTGAAACTTAAAGAGTTCTTGATTCATATATTTGAATTTTGATTCAATTAAGGGGGACTTGGATGAGTATGCGTTGAAGCAGGTTGTTGAGATCAAGATGGGAATTATAGGCATTTCAGCGTCCAGTAATTAATATTCATCATAATCCTGTTTTTTATTACTGTATAATTTTGATGTTCGTATATTATGGAGTGTACACATGTTTTCATCTGGGCAGGTTTCCAAGCTTGGGAATCGGCCACTACCTTCGCTATGGTCATTCATGCTAGACTAATTTTTCAACTGAATATTACAGTATTTCAGTAATAATAATATAAATAATTAAGTAATGGATAGATTGGCGTAAAATTAACAAGGAACCAAATAATACGTAGTTTTTATGAAACTTTAGGCTAATTAATTACTACAACGGTCACTCCGGGACGGGACACTAAATAAAATATAAATGGTAATCAAATCGATCGCATTCTCGTCATCGCTCGGTCGTAGAGGTAAGTAGGATTTAAGGGTATGGGTTGCCGATTTTGTCAACAGGTTAGAGACTTTTGTTGTCCTGTAACATTTGAGTTGAGTTTTGAACAGTTTCCATGGGAATAGTTTAGAGACTGCTGGAGATGTCTAGAAAAGTTATCCGTGGGAACTCTAACAAGAAGAAGAAGACCGTTTTTTCTTAAACTTTGTGGATGTCTTTATAAAGCTACGTTTAGACTTCATTTTTTTTACTTATTATGCTTGTTGTGTGCAGAATGCATAGACAGCCTTGACATGTCATGACGTCCCTGCTTGTTGAAATGGGAGCAAGTGGATCTCTTAATGGGCGGCAGTGGTTGGTTGTAGTGAGTCGGTTTGCTCCTAAGAATTTTGCAGGCATCATCCGAAGATACATCAGTAAGTTCCTTGTCGAATTATTTAGCCGTGCACAGCATAAGTCTTTATATGAACCCTAGTTAGGGCATCACTCAAGTTTAGGTTGCAGTACTTCCTCACATTAGGTTTTCATCATCTACATCCCTGACAACAAAAATAGTTTGTACATGAATATTAACTAGTGAGGTTGATGAAAGTTGAAAGGTAAAAACTAAGTTAAATAGTAAACAGTTGGTGCTTTAAAATGAATGTTTCATATGCAATGGCTGCTGAAGTCTAGCTACAAACTTTCTTAGACGGAAACAGGTATGCAAATTCCTTTCTCGTTGATCATGTGATGATGCTTTTGTAGGACTCGTTTCTGTTTCTTAACTGCTGAACGTGTAGTCAATTTTAAGGCTCGGTTTCTTTCTTCAGCTTTCTTTAATTGATTTTTTTAGTTTCGATCACGCTAATTGAAGACTTGTCTGTTTGTACCTTTTGATCCGTCGAAGAAAAAGAACAAAAAAAGGAAGAAGGTGGTTTTTCTCAACGAGTCGGAGTCGCTGGCTGCTGTCGCTGAGAAAACTGAAAACTTGGCTAATATGTGTTTAATTCCGGCTGGTGTTAATTAGTATCTTTATTGCTTTGAATGGTATTCAAAGTTTTGACGTGCAGGAGACGAGCAAGAGGGTAATGGGGTCGCTCAAGGATATTCAAACATTAATCATCAGTATGAAGCGGTGTGCATAAGTTTGATACAGAGTGCTGTCAATATCATGCTATGTGGTTTTCTTTTCTTGTACCTTTTGATGTTTTTGTTTTGCAATTAAATCACTACTGAATGTAAGTTGTCAAGCCATGTCTCTTATGTTGTTTGATTTTCTGCACGCAACTTTAGAGTATATTTAACAATAATCTCCATCAGAAGAAGACAGTTTTGAGGCCACCACAAGTTCTCCGCAATGGAATAAGAAAACTGTCTTGGTGAACTTTATGGATCTTTGCAACATGTACGTAATGCTCTATTTCCCCCTACATTTGTTAGTCACTACATGTTGTCTCTTTGTGAGGAAGGTCATCATATACTTGTTCATAATGTTGTGTGCAATGTTGTGAGAAAGGTGCCCTTCATAAAGTTCCCATGCACAGCGTTTCATCATCTGCATCCCTTATAATATAACTGATTATGCACATTTAAATTCGTTACTTTGGTGGATGAATAGTGAAATATTCATGCCACTTAGGTTATGGTCATTTCCAAAACATGTGATATATGTGATATTTCCAATTGCTCAACCTGCCGAGAATGATACACATTTGTGCTGATTATTACTTGTACATAAATCCTACTCCTAAACGTTTTCCGATGAATATGTCATATGCAGTGGCTGCAAAAGTCCGGATACAATTTTGGCAAAGGAATATCAGCTCTTCTTTTTCAGATGTGGACAGGTGTGCACCCCCTTCTTGTTGAATGCTTTTGCTGGAGATTAATCTCGTTCGATTAATTAATTTGACTTGTTGTTTAATATATGACTATTTCATCTCAAGCACTTTAGGGGAAATAATGAACCATTAGGACACTATCCCCTGATATTTGTTGTAATGTATCAAAAGTCATATTTTTACAAATGAATATGTCATATGCGATGGCTGCTGGAGTCTAGATACAAAACTGTCGAATGAGGATCGTCTCTTATTTCTGAGACGTAAACAGGTATGAAATTCCCTTTCTTGTTGATCGTGTAATGATGCTTTAGTAGGACTCTTTTCTGTTTCTTAACTGTTGAACGTGTACTCAATTTTGAGGCTCTGTTTCTTTCTTCAGCTTTCGTTAATTGACTTTATAGTTTCGATCATGCTAATTGAAGACTTGTCTGTTGTACTTTCTTTAATTAATTTCACATTGTACCTTTTGATCCGTCGAAGAAAAAGAAAAATAGAAGGCAGTTTTTCTCGACGAGTCGCTGGCTGCCCTCGCTGAGAAAACTTGGCTAGTATGTATTTCATCCCGTTTCTTGCACTGGTGTTCATTGGTATCTTTTTTTTGTTGCTTTGAATGGTATTCATAGTTTTGACGCGCAGAAGACGAGCAAGAGGGTCGCTCAAGGATATTCAGACATGAATCATCAGTATGAAACGGTGTGCATAAATTTTGATGCAGCGTACTGCCAATATCATGCTGTAGTTTTCTTTTCTTGACCCTTTGATGTTTTTGTTTTGCAGTTGCCTCAATACTGAATCTAAGTTGTCAAGCCATGTCTCCTATGTTGTTTGATTTTCTGCACGCTGCTTTAGAGTATATTTTACAACAATCTCCGTGAGAATAATCCAGTGCTTGCTGGAATAGGCGCAAGACAGTTTTGAGGCCGCCACAAGTTCTCCGCAACGGAATGTGAAAACTGTGTTGGTGAACTTTATGGATCTTTGCAACACGTACGTAATGCTCTATTTCTACATCTGTTTGTTACTACTACATGTTGTCTCTTTGTGAGGAAGGTCATCAATCATCATGTACTTGTTCATAATGTTGTGTGCAATGTTGTGAGGAAGGTCATCTGTTTTCTTCGTTCACTTTCCAGTCTTGCAATGTTTACAACTGCAACTGCAACTGCAACTGCAACAGTACTTGTTCAATCATCTTGTACTTGTTCATAATGTTGTGTACAATGTTGTGGGGAAGGTCATCTGTTTTCTTCGTTCACTTTCCAGTCTTGCAATGTTTACAACTGCAACAGTAATGTTTTCGGACAATTTTCCGGCTTCAAGTATATCAGATGCTCGAGCAAAAAGACGCACCTATTTACAAAAGAAACGTTCAAGTGAAACCTTATCTGGGACAGTTACAAATTTTCAAGGAAGTCAAAGAAGAGGCTGTTGATGTATTTTCTTGCCTACCTTATTTCATCAGCTGTTGATGCATTTTCTTGCCCCGTTTATCTGTTTTCTTTTGTTCAGATTGCACCACTTGATCCATCAATAAGGTGGTTATTCAGGAACCGCTGGACGAGTCACTGGATGCCGTCACGGAGAAAACTGAGAACTTGGCCAGTACGTTTTTAATTCTGTTTTGGTTCAACATGTCACGTCACTTTATGTTGGCCGACTTGTGCTGTGTTATGGTAAATTTTGTTTGTGGTTGCAGTTTCTGAGGGGGTTGAATATGCTTTTGTTGGATTGAAGAAAACAAAAGAAGGCAATGTTTTAAGAGCTTGGTTGATAAAGTTGTTGTGACGCGATGGTGTTCTGTCTTCTGTGTGAACTTACTGTACGTGGTTGTAGGTGGAAGCTGATGTACTTAATGAAGAAGCTGCTGATCTAGAAGAAGATTTGGATGTTATTATTTTTTTAACTTTTGACTCGTGTTAGTGTCTTTTTGCTCTGAATGGAACTCATAGTTTTGACTTGCAGGAGATGAGCAAGAGGGTAATGGGGTTGCTCTTCAGTGATATCCCTGTGAAAGATCAGACAAGGATTATCAATATGAAGAGGTGCTCTTCATAAAGTTCCCACGCACGGGGTTTATCATCTGCATCCCTTATAATATAACTGATTATGCACATTTAAATTCGTTACTGGGGTGGATGAATAGTGAAATATTCATGCCACTTAGGTTATGGTCATTCCAAAACGTCTTATATATGTGATTTTTCCATTTGCTCAACCTGCCGAGAATGATACACATTTGTGTTTACTTTTACTTGTACATAAATCCTACTCCTAACATCTAATAGCTGAGTTTAAATGTTGGATGATTAATGTTTTCAGATGAATACGTCATATGCAGTGGCTGCAAAAGTCCGGATACAATTTTGGCAAAGTAAAATCAGCTCTTCTTTTTCAGATGTGGACAGGTATGCACCCCCCTTCTTGTTGAATGCTTTTGCTGGAGATTAATCTTGTTCTATTAATTAATTTGACTAGTTGTTTATTATATGACTAAATCATCTCAAACACTTCAGGGGAAATAATGAACCATCAGGAAACTATCAGTTGATATTTGATGTACTGTATCGAAGGTCATATTTTTACAAACGAATATGTCATATGCGATGACTGCTGGAGTCTAGATACAAAACTGTCGAATGAGGATCGTCTCTTCTTTCTGAGACGTAAACAGGTATGCAAATCCATTTCTCGTTGATCGTGTAATGATGCTTTAGTAGGACTCTTTTCTGTTTCTTAACTGTTGGACATGTACTAAATTTTGAGGCTGCCAGTATTGAGTTGGGATGAGAAATATAAATGACTTTCATTTTTCTGCAGTTCAGTAAGTTAGCACTGAAAATTCAGATAGCTGTCAATCTTCTGCAAGCTAGTGAAATGGCATAAGTTTAAATAGATTCAATCTTATGCAATTATTGAGTTGGCATGAGAAATATAAATGACTTTCATTCGTCTGCAAGTCATTAAGTTGGCACTGAAAACTCAGATAGCTATCAATGTTCCGCAAGCTATTGAATTGGAATAAGTTGTTCAGATAGCTTCAATCTTCTGCAAGCATTGAGTTGACATGAGAAATATAAATGACTTTCATTTTTCTGCAAGTCGTTAAATTGTCAATGCAACTTTAAATAGCTTTCAGTTGTTTTGCAAGCTAGAGTTGGCATGAGTAGTGTATTTACAATCTTCTGCAAGTATTGAGTTGGCATGAAACTTTTAAGTAACTATCAGTCTTCTGCAAGCTATTGAAATGACAGAAGTTTAGATAGATTCAATCATCTGCAAGTATTGAGTTGGCATGGGTTTTTTTAAATAGCTTCAATCTTCTGCAATATTGAGTTGGCATGTGAAATATGATGGACTTTCATTCTTATGCAAGTCATTAAGTTAGCACCGAAAATTCAAGTAGCTTCCAGTTTTCTGCCAGCTTAAACATTGTATTCTTAACTGATAGCTGTTGTATTCTCAGAAATTGGTATTCTTCTTGATTTCTGAGGCGATAGGGCATAAAATACAATGTTTCAACTTTCCACTCAGGTGAGAAGATTTTATTTACTCTACGACGGGGTTGAAAATGCTTTTGTTGTTTTGAAGAAAAGGAAGATGAAGCTGGTGCGTGTTTTAAAGAGCTAGACTGATACAATTGTTTTGACGCATGCTCAGGTGTTGTTTATGAATTCAATGTACATTGTTGTAGGTGGAAGCTGAAATACATAATGAAGAAGCTTCTGATCCGGAAGATTTGGATTGGAAAAAACACTCTTTTTGACTTATGTTAATATCTTTTTAAGTGCTGAATGGCAGAAATAGAATTGGTGTGCAGGAGATGAGCAAGCAGGTTATGGGGTTGCTCTTCAATGATATAAATGGGTAGGAATAGACAGAGATTATCAGTATGAGGAGGTACGTACTCCGTGATATTCAATCATCAATGTAGCGATTTTCATTAAAGATCAAATGACATGCTACACTTTCATGTTTGTGTTCATTACTAAAACAAAAGTGGTGTATGTGTAAACTGGCTCACCGTAACACCAATTTCTTTCATCTTATGCCATATCTTTGATGTGGTCTGATTTTCTACAGCTTTTGAGTAGAGTTTTGAACAATTTCCATGCGAAAAGTTTAGATACTGCAGGATATGGGCGTAGAAAATTTATGAGGTCACCACAAGCGGAACTAAGAAGAAGACTGTTTTGTAAACTTTCCAGATTTCTTTGAAAATACTATTTTCCCCACTTTTTCCTTTCCCCTATTTGTTACTCGTGGGCTATTTTAATGGATAACATGATGGGGTTGTGGTTGGTTCATTAATTCTGATCAATCCGGAATGGACTTTAGATTTGCTCTGTTCTGGTTGGGGCATATGTTCTGTTATCAATGGTTCATGAGCAAACGTGAGCGGTAAGTTTCTGTTTAATGCATTCATAGTTCTCATACATGTATATGCATATAGCTTATAGATTCGTTAATTTATTCGCATATTCATCATCGCAAATCAGTTTAAACCAAGTCACCAAACAAGCTTTACAATCTCCAATGCATCTAGCAAATGACTTTGCAAGCCCAACATTGAGCCATTGACTTGACTTTTTTTGACATTTTACTGACTTGACGTTTCCGTTACTAACGTTCGTGGAAAGAAAATTGTAAAGGGAAAATGAGACGATGTGTTTGGTTTATTAATGAAATGCCAAAACTTTACATAGAAATATTTTATAAATTTTTGCCCGAGGAAACTTATTTTCAATTTTTTTATATTTTACTTTCTTTCCCTTACTTTTTCAAGACTCAAACAAAGTGTTTATATGCAACCTCCGTTTATTACTCATCTTTCCAAGTGTCAAGTTTCTTTTAATATACGAAAGAATGAAAGAAAATCAAGTTACATTAGTTTCTCCGTTCTATAAAATATCCTCCCTCAACCCCTATCAGTCATGGTATGTACTAAATGTGACAACAACAAAAAACTAAATGTGACATATTTGACGCGAGGATTTTCTTTTCATGTGCATGGAATTGATGTGAAAGGTTTTAATTTGGTGAGTGTGGAAGATGGCCAAGAGCGTTGAGTACATGCCCTTCACTCTCTCCTTTGCTTCCTTTAGCGATGCACAAAAACCAACCGGACCGGAATTTTACGGTCCCGGTCGCGGGTCGAGTTTTTATCATTTTTCGATCCCGGTATCGGTCCGGTCCAAACTAGGAAAAGCAAAAAAAATTCAAAGGAAAAACCCGGGTCCGGTCCGTGTGACCCGGTTGTGCATCTCTAGCTTCTTTGCTAGTGGTGCTGGATGTCTTTGCTATGCCCTTCGACCCCTTTATCTATATATATAAAAGAATTCAATCCATCACCATACATATAGCGACGACTTTTCCATCCCTAAAACCAAATAGTCGTTGCTAAAACTCAAAGCAATTCCAACTTCATTTCCTTCCCTTTTCCGCTCTCTCTCCTCCCCCGTTTAAAATCTCTCCCTTCTTCCGATTTTTAGAGCTTCCATTTTCCGTGCTCAATCCCTCCATCGCTTAGGTTCTCTTCTCCGCCTATATCTGTTATTTTTCATTTCTCTGAATTTCGTGTATAAGTTGATTTTGACACGATTTGTTCAGGTTTTCAATTTCTTCGATTCTGGTGGGTTTGGACGCAGCGGGCGATTAGGTGAGTATCTTGAGTTCCGACGCAAGCCCGTTTGTGGGATTTCAGGGATTCGACCGCCGTGTAAGTTTGAAAAAGTTTGAAGCGTTGTTTAAGAATTGTGCTTTTTTATGTTTGTTAGGTTTCAAGGGAGCTTTTGGATGAGTGGTAAAGCTGTGTACAATTTAATGTGCGTTTGTTGATCTGAACTCTGCGTAGATCTCTGGCTTCTTTTTTCCCAGGTATGCGGTTTGAAATTAGGGTTTCGTCCTTGGTTGAATTTGTTTGTTGAGTCATTTTAAAGGGTTTTTGTTGGGCATTCTATTTACAAAGGGAAAGTAGCGTTGACGTTGGAACCGAGAGGTCCAGAGTTTGCTCCGCTAAAGGTGTGTTTAAGGTAGGTTATAGAATTTGTGTTGTGAATGTGATGTTGTTTATTTTGTAACCGAGGCAGTATGATTGGAGTCAAAAACAGATGACTGTTAGTTAGTTAGTTATATGGGGCATGTGTCGTAAGTTGTTAGATACGTTTCTCTTTAATAATGGCCGGATGTTTTAGTTAGAGATGGAGTGAAGTTACTTGGGTTGGACAGGTCACGCGTAGCGATTAGAATTGATCAGAATGTTGATTGTTACCGAGTTAAAATACACGGAGCAAGAATTTTGAATGCATTTGTTATATTTTAGTGTTGGATGGACGTGCTTCGTGTATTTGTGTTAAGGCTTTTTTCCATTTTGGTCTCAGTTTGATGAGCGTGTTTCAACAAAACCTGTAGGTATTTTCACTGTCTGTGGTTGAAATTGGAAGCTTAATGAGCCTAGAGCCAAAAGAGTCATGTGAATTCTTCCATGACCCATTCAAAGGAAGAAGGTAAGCAATCTATTCGTTGATACTCTTTAAAAGCCCCTCCATTGCTTGCAACTCATACCATTCCTTTTCGATTTTTTCATGCAGTGATGATGGCGAGGTATCATCTGATTTTGAGAAACTTAGATGTGTCGAAGTTTGATTTGTGTTGCAGGCGTTGAATCAGCGGCAAAAATTGGTGAGTCTTTCTTTTGCGTACAAAATAAATTAAACAGAAAGCATGTGTCAACATGCTAAGTTTTGTTCCCGTTCATCCCGTCGGGTCGACGGGTGTTCCTCTAGTCACAGTATAATTACTTTTATTAATACTGAATTAAAATTCTTAAATAATAAAAGAGAAACAAAATTTATTAGAGAAATAAAATTTGAAAATATAAGAAAAAACGATTCATATGATAAGGAGACAGTGATTGGGCTGTTGTTTTCACTGAAAAGGCCCATTATTTTATGAAGATACCGAATGGGCTTGGACCTTGATTCAGTGCGGCCCAATTAATTCTCTACGCAACTCAACGCGGAGACTGATTGCAGCTAGAAAGGTCAAAGAGCACCAGGTGATTGACTTTTTTTCTTTCTTTCTTTCTTTCGGTACAATACACACCATAGCCATGTCTTATTGCTCCTTCTAGAACACTTGGCCAAGACATCTGAAAAGTCATTTTTCTCTCTAAATACATGGCTTATTCTCCATGCAGCAATAATTGAGGATTTTGGAACTCCGTCGTTCCCCATTCATGAACGTCCATACTGCTTCTACACTATCCGACACCGCGAGTTCCATCCGGCAAGAAATCCTCTCTCTCATTTCAACCTCCACCAGAGCATCATCACCCACCCCATAAGAGACAGGCAAAGACTATATTTTATTTTACTACTACTGCCGCATAGCCAACTTAAATTGCCCGTTATTCTATCCCAAGCACCATCACACAACACAGTCCACATTTATCACACAAAATCTTATCTGAGGCCTCCACAACCGGATTACACAATACACACCCTACCCTTATTAGGGGTCAATTATTGTTTATAATAAACCAAAAAGTAGTTTGTTTCAAAATGACTCACAAAAAAATATTTTATTTGAAAATAAATCAAAAGTGATTTATTTCAAAAAAAAATATCATAAAATGTTTCATTTGAAAGTGGGGTATTTCCAAATGAATCAACAAAAAATATCTCATTTGAAAATAAATCAAAAGTGGTGTATTTCAAGTTGAAAAACGGGGTATTTCAAAGTGATTTATTTGACCAAATAAACCAATTTTTTACCTATAATTGACCCCTATTGATAAAAGTTGACTCTTCTGACTCATCATTGATCCAAGACATACTGAGCGTTGCACATACTCTCAGTATAGGTAGTCGGTAGATACTCAAATCACACGAAACAAGTTTGGATTTTTCACACAAAGCTTCACAACTATAGCAAAGTTGAATGCAACCAGCCCAGATAGTAATGCTATTATGCAGGCTTGAAAAACTTGAGCTTCAGGCCACTATCAACCATGCTCCAAATCCCTCCTATCGAAAACGCCAAGCTAAACGCGACTCCAAGCCATCCGATGCCCCAATGGAAGTACCAGTTAAAGCTGTACTTTGTTGGTTTCTTGATGAGTACCCACATGAAGCAAGGGTATGCGAATGTGACTGGTAGAGTAAGGCCGCCTAAGAGACCGGCGAGACTGGAGAGGAAAGGGAGAGCTACGCCAATGAAAAAGGATATGAAGCCGTAGAAGATGCGGAAACCTGATCTGACCCAGATTGAACATGGGCGATTTGTGCGACTAGTGTAGCCTGCTTCAAAGCTGTCAAAGACTGGCATTGAGTAGATTTGGAAGCTGCTTAGGCAGTTGAAGACGACCAGAAGGAATGTCATTGCGAGTAGGCCACGAGGAATGTCGTGGTTATGGAAGGCGTAGAGTGCGTTGAGTATCCCTCCTGATGGCATCTGTAAGAAGATTACATACAATCAACTATTTAGCTACCAAACCGAGCATGAATTGGTTACCGGACGAAATGATGATTATCTAGACTGACTTACTAGATTTCCGTAGGCCCAGAAACCTCCGATGGCAACAGGGAACACACACAATGCAATGAAGAAATAAGCAACCTTTGCGCCTCTCCACATGGGGACATGAGCAGGGTGCTTAAAGGTAGATGGCATGGTGGCCTGAAAGGAACAACCAAACCTATAAATAAAATTTTAATGAATTCCAAATTTTAAGGTCATCGGAACCTGGTAGCTAAAGTACCTGAATTTCCATCACAAGATTGTGACCTCTAAAAGCGAATGCAACAATTCCAAGTGCATTCAATGCTGTAAAAGCTGAGGCAGAGAAGGAAGGGGCAGAAACAGGCTCATATGAAATTGGTGGTGGCCTCTCTTGGCTAACCGAGAGGACCCAAACCATTGTGGAATAAGTGATGGCTGTTATGGCTCCAATAAGAGAAAGTCCTGCGATTGAGTTCAGGTTCGGGAGCTGAGATAACACGATGCAGAGCAACGTGATTACTAAGTACCACTCGACCGTTGTTAGAGGATTTGATGAGCATGTTGGTCCACAAACAATTTGGAAAAATAATTTTAAGGTCTCTCCGCCAATTAGAATTAGCGCTGTTGCCGTTCCAGCTGATAAGTACACGGTTGGGAATAGGGCTAGCCAGACGCCTAGTCTTTCCCCTACAGAAAAACATGCATTTAGAATTTTCTACACGACTTGCGGAAAAACAGATAATGAAATTTTTCACAACAATTAATTTTTTTTACCGAATGCTGCTTGGGCGAGCTCCACGTATCTGTTGTATCGCTTTCCAGGAACAGCTTCGTGTAGTTGGACTAAAATCCAGAGTGTGTAAAGCTGCCAGAAATACGCTATAGTCAACCACAGGACTCCCCAGCTCCTACAAAGTCATTTATAACACATTATGTCCATATAAGTCCTTAACATTTCGACAGGCCATCATCTAGACTTGAGCAAAGTCCATGAAAAATGGTACTCTTCCAACTGAACTCACCAAGAATCATACACATCATCCCCAAAGTAGGATAAGCTAATTAAACTCAAGTAGCCATCACCTGCATGCGTAAACCTCTACAGGACTACGACACACTTATAACGTATTTATGTCACCAAAACCTCTACAAGAATTATGACCTTAGGCGCTTCGGAATAAAATTTCAATAAAGAAAAATATTGAATGCAGAATAATACTTTTCAAACAATATCGATTATTTAACAAAATATTTCTAAAGAAGAGGTCACTGGAAAAGCAAAAAAATGAAGTTCATAATAAGCTTTATGCGCCTTTTCTCTATTCAAAATCGTATCTAATTATGAATCAAAGTCCTGCATTGTCGACCAAATTATGATATGTAGACCCATCACGCGTGATCATATTGTTTAACCATTCTTTTGGCCATTGCGATGCCATATAGAATCAATCAATCTGATCAGCAGAATTCAAACACTTTAACCAACTTGTTGCGAACCCAAGTGAAATGCAAGCAATCTGATCAGCAGAGTTCAGTACGCTGTCGTTTTACTAAGCTGTAAAGCTAAAATAAGAACCCTGACAGCAAAGCAAGTAGTTAAAACTACACAAGATTTCCGCGTTTGACGACGTGAAACAGTACACACGGCGCCGTTTAGAATTAAAGGACGTCGGAGTAGGTCGAAAACAGAGCAAAACAGCACAGAAGTTCCAGTAACAGAACAGATGCAAATCAACCACAGTCGTAAAAACAAAACAAAACCCAGATCTTAAAACATCAAAATAGTCACTAAAAATCGAATCATGAGGACAAATGAAGAGAGAAACTGACCATCCTAAGAAAGCAAAAGCGACGGGAAGAAGCAGAGCCTGAAAACCAATACCAGCATTCAAATTATGAAACGCAGCGTAGTGCGCGTTTCCATTTCTCGACTCAGTGATCGGCAACCAAGCGTCTTGTGGGTTAAGTTTCGTCAAATGTCCAACTTCTTCCAAATACCCTTTCATATTGACTAACACACGTTTCATTGGTGTGCCAATCGGTGAGAGGAATCTTGGTGATATGAATGATGTTGGTGTCCATCCTGCTGAGGATTTAGCGTTTGGGTCTCGTGTTGTTTGTTGTTGTGGTTGTCGTGGTGATCTCTGGCCGGATGGTGTTGGGATTTCTGGTGTTGGTGGGATTGAGATGAGTTCCGATTCTTGTCTCTCGTCCATTTTTTGGAGTGAGAGTTGAGCAATAATTACAACTCAAAGTGAGTTTTCTCAACACCTCTGACAGATGCTCTGAGAAAAGAGTGGTTAACAGAGGAGCAGCATAAGAGTTTGAACAGAGTAAACGAGAGCCGTTGGATTATGTGTGATTATGAATGGAAGGCTGGGATTGATTTATGTGTTTTCCGATGTAAATGAACGGTTGAGATTTGTCACGGGTGCTGATGAGGGAGGTTTAACGGGTCGGGCTAGTGGGGTTTTGGGTCTCGATTTGATTTTGACTGACGGGAGGTTTGAAGCATCGGGTGTGGAAAGGGAGAGTCTTGTTATTTGAAGTGGCAGTGGGGGTTTGTCAGGTTTTCCTGACAGTTGCATGTGCTGTTACCTTCCACGTGTCGATTTTTTTAGTGCATAGGGTGATTCGCACACATGCGTGCAGGCTGTTTATTCTTTTCGTTTCGCTGGCATGGAAGGTGTGTTTTATATGAAGTTATCGATGCAATGAAGTTGGTATAAAGCCGCTATGGAGTTGATGTCGAGTCTTTGGGATGACGTCTCAATATTGGTGGAGATGTCGCTAGGCCTGTGTATTAATTAATGATTATGTATTTAAATTAGTTAGTTATACTATAACTAGATGGTGACCCGTTGTCCCCACAAAATACGGCGGGACGTATGAGAATATGATGTCTTAACGTCGCAACGAACAATAGCATATCAATTTCCCATTCATTTAAATATTTCATACTTGAATCAACCGATTTTGTATCAATCCCAGGATAGAAAATGCAAATAAGTCCAATAATTGCCGTAAATACCTCTCCAAATTCAATAAGTTTCTTTTTCAAAAAAGTATCTTCCTCGGTTTGTGAAGCTTCCTCAGAATGTACCTTTCCAATCTCAGTACTCATGCCTATATTAGTTACAAAGCAAAAACAGTTTCCATTGAGGACAGTCGTCTTGCAAACACCATACATATCTTTCCCTGAATGTCAGCATTCTCTGGAACAGGCTTCACAGTTTTACTAACCGCTTCACTCTTAACCCTCATATCCGTAGGCACTTTGTCACCAACTCTTAGTTTTACAATATCCTCAGGAACTAACTCTTTTGTAGGCAAATTAGACAGTTTCCTCTCATCTCTGATCACAGTAGCACTCTCGGACCGAATCTCCTTAAGCGCTTCCAATCCCTTCTCGTCATTGCTCTCTTGCCAAACTCCCGCAATGGTGTTCACAATAAGAATCAAAAAAATCACCAACGGCTCAACAAACACACTAACATCCTTCTTTCCACCTTCATTGCCATCATACGAAGCAAATAAAAGAAATCACAGCAGCACCAAGAAGAATCCTAACCAATCCAAAACCAACTTAAATATGGAAACTCCATCGTGCTTCTCCAATTCATTTAACCCATACAACTGCCTCCTCTTCTCCACCTTGAACACAACCCAGTTTTACTGTTCACTTGATTCTTGTCTTTACACTCCTTCGCATCTTTCGCCCAAGCTGGAAAATCACCACCAAAGGGCGGCTAGGAAGTGTCCGCCTCTCCAAGCCCCAAATTCTCACCTCCTCTCCCCATCCCAAATCAAAGTAAAATCACACCAATGCTTCTGAAGGTTCCACAGTCAACCTGTATCAGAGCGTAGTCAACAAATTAGTAAGCATAGTAAAGCAGCAACAATCCAAAAATCTAACGAAAACAAAATCAAAATCGAATAGTTTGCAGAAGAAGAAAAAAAGCACAATTCAAAATTCACATACAATTGCGCTTCAGAATTTTGCACAACTCGATAACCCCGCCCGATCAAGTAGGTGGCAGTCAAGGCTGGTGTGCGGATCGGTTAAAGGCGACGGCTTCGCTTCTTCAAAATGTGTATTGGCATGTTCAGTTTGGTTTGGGGTTTCATGGTGAAGGAAGTTTCAAAAAGTCGTGAATGTTTCATTTATTCTATCAAGTTTTCTTTCTTGTTCGTTGTAGATGGATGTTCAGCTCACTTTTTTTTGCCTTGTGCCGCAAGCTATGATCCTATTATTTCATCTACTATAATAATAGAATACAATCCTCAACACACAAACACTTACGAAAAAATTCGTCGCTAAAGTCATGATTTTCGTCGTTATAAGATAATAAAACAAAATAAGGACAAAGACAAAATAAAACTTCATTTGACAAAAATACTCATCCACATACTTTTATTTACACCACGCGCCATCCATACATATTTATTTCTATTATTTCGTATTTGACCGTATTTGTTTGTATATGATTTTATTTAAATGTATGTGACCGTATCTTTAACTGTATTGGTCAGAGTATTTGATCAATTTTTTTACGTATAGATTTCTCATTCGTGATGACGGGTTGTTACAAAATTAAAAATAATATAATGGAACTATATTCAAAAATTAAAAAATATGTAGCATTTAAAAACTTCAATTACAAGAATAAAATTATAGAGAGAAACGTTGGAAATCTTTATTAAAATTGAATTAAAATATGAAAAAAAAATTCGCCGAGACGACGGATTTGACATCTCTAGTACTATAAATGACTATATAGGAATAAGAATTGTCTCGACTATGTCAGTTGGTTTGCAGACTTGAGAGAATTATCACATTCATACCGAAATTTCGGTGCCTACTTACAACTAATAACCATGAAATCTCCAATTTTGCCCTTTTTCTATTCCTCTTATAGATTACTTACTCAATAATTATACCATGGGTATACTTGTCAATAACTGGGTCAGTTAGCACCGGCCGTCAGTGCATTTGGCATACAAATTACAAGTATTCTTATTGACTATGTAATCAATATATACACAAGAGGAAGCGTCCGTCATTCCGACGGGAAGCGGCGAAAATATGTGTTTTTTATTCTGATGTTTCCATTACATTCCTTTCAACGTTTTCTGCTCCATTTTTCATCTATTATGTTCTATTCTTCGATTTTTCACTCATTTTCTTCGATACTCTGTTTTTCGAAAATCCAGTAAGGGAGGAATGAGTTGTAGTGACGAATGATGTCGTTGTTATAAGACGATAGAGGTTTTAGTGATGAATGATGTCGTTGGTATAAGACGATAGAGGTTTTAGTGATGAATAGATGTCGTTGATATATGATGATGTGTTCATTGGTGTATTGTGATATCCCACATCGGATACAGGAGTTGTATCAGCTAGTTATATAAGTAGAGCTATCAGCCCATATGTCACCAATATACCATGGTTTTTCGTGGAAAGGTCCTAGGTTGTGGTGACCTAGGGGATGTTGGTGA
>JAWWMW010001542.1:64199-86492 GCA_035048345.1 Echeveria elegans
GATCTCGAAAAATAAAAAATATTGGTATGATTTTTATAGATTAATTTTTTTGTATTGATGGATTTAAATAACAAATTCGAAATGTATAATAAAGGACAATTTGATAATTTTGGTCATATTTTTTTGTCGTGGGGGGTGCGATTAACAGCTCCCTTTAATAATTGTGTGAAGCTGTTGTCGGGACTTGGAATCAGGATCATTTGAGCTCCCCACGATCATCTATAATGACCACAGTTATGATGATATGAGAAACGGATGATGATGATGACAACATCTCAAACATGACAATGGTGTAGGTTTATAGTCTTCAATTGCAAACTGAATATTGTGTGGGGACCATTTTAAAAAATATAGTTTGAATTCGCTATTGGCCCTATGACTTTTCTCTTCTACAAATATGACCCCCTTTGTCGTAATAAACTTCATTTCAATTGCAAATTCAAAATAAGTAACTGATTTAAGTCGATAGTCCTGTATTTTGAATCGCAATCTTCTCAAGTTTCGTATATCTCGTAATTCTTCTAGTTAAAAACCAAATTTCATCAATCCAATGCCAAATCTGTAAAATTAATAACATACAAAAAATTAAAGTGCCCGTTTTTTTCGCAAAGAAACTTATATTGAGGAATTAAGGGGCAATGTGAATGTTTATGAAGTATGGGGACCAAATGTAATTAATTAAAAGTTATGGGACGGAAAGATGAAAAGAGAAGGGTGAGTGTCTGAGTGAGTCAGAGAGACAGAGTTTGACCCACACGTGTCAGTGGTCGCGGCGCAGAAAGCGAAGTAGTTTTAACTGGGCCCAGTCAATGCCCCAAGCGGATCCCAGTCAACACTTTTTAATATTTAAATACTTGAAAAAAACTGAGCTGGCAATTTTTCAAAGACACGCTGCTCTTTAGCTGCCCCCATTACCCACGCCCTCCTTTCCCTGCCCCTTCCCTGCCCGATGCGTTTTTTTATTTTATTTTAATTTATTATTTATTTATGTTTTGTCATGTGGTCTATATTGTAGTACTCCCATTATATAGATCTCATTTGAAGTTTGATAAGATTTTTAAAAAAAATATTTTATATGAGGTAAAAGTAGGAAAGTGAATAGATTGGAGAGAGAGGGTAAATGTGTGTGAAAAAAATTTACATTTAAAGAAATGAGACTTATATTTTGAAACGCCTAAAAAGGAAAGGGGAACTATATAATGAGACGGAGAGAGTATAAATTTAATTATCTATGTTTTCCTTGACCGTTCAAACTCTAATTAAACAATGCAATTATGCATCTTGGATTTTGAAAGTACACTATAGGACTTGAAAAATAGAATAATGATGCATTGTTTAATCGTTATAACAAAAATAAAATAATTATAAATGGAAATTTTATTAGTACTCTTATCATTTTTGGGCAAAATGTGAAGCTATTTAAATGACTTACTTTGATGTTACATTTCGTTCGTGAAAAATGTTAGGGATGGAAAGAAAATTGGAGGCAACTTAATTGGATGATGTGTTTGATTTGCCAAGAAAAATGACTTACATCAAAGAGCTTAATGCAAAAAATTTCTTCCAACTTTCCATGCCAAAGTCGTTTTTCTTAAAAAATTGTGTTCTTTTTTCTTTGAACCAACCATTAATGGATGGAGGGTAATACTTCACTACGTACTACTTTTACTGTTGTTTCATAGTTTGATATTTCATTATTCGTAATTTGAAATCCTTTTTAGATAGAAACATTCAAAAACATAAAACATATTTTTTCAGTTAACGTTGTCAAATACTCCCACACGAGTAATAAAACTTACAAATTACATATAAATTCAAATATTACTTTGACTAAACATGATCCAAAACATGAAGATTCGAAGTCAAAAATATTTAAACTTCTTGAATAATATCTGATAAGCCGACTCTCACAATTCCCAACACCTAAAAATCTCCAAACCCCATCTCACATTTTCACAAATAATTAAATCAATATAAAAAAACCATTTTTTGTCTCCCATTTCCAAGTTCCAACTCCTAAAATAAATAAATAAACTCCATCCACCCCAAATTTCGATAAAATCCCTGCACGTGTCTCCGCCGGTCATCTCCCCCAAATCTCATCAACACATGATTAATCATCACTACCATTTCCCCCCAATCTCTCCCTCTCTCTCTCTCTTCAGTCAGATCTCAAACTCAGTGGTCCAGCCCCAAGTCCAAACTCCAACCCAGAAGACCAGCAACACATCACATCCAATTCGATTCAGCAACCCCAGAGCGATTCAACTTTTGTTTCATATCATCTTCCGCCATTAAAGTTCCAAACCTTAGCATCTTTGACTACTAATCAAAAGCTCTCGCCTTTCCTTCCCACATTACTTCCAAATCCACTCTCACCTCCCATTTCCATATGGGGTTGTCCTGAATTTGATCTTTGCAGTGTCAAATTGAATTTGAGCTGTGAAATTTGCCACCTTGTCGGATTTGGTTTTAGGATTTGACCTGAATGACGGAAGTGGGTGTCAATGGGCGGATTCTAGATCTACAAACCGCCGTGAAAGGCGGCATTTTTGGCTGCGGAATGACTCAAAAATTAAACCTTTACTCAACCGCCGCCGTGGACGGCGGAGCCGGTGAAGACGAGGTTGATTTGAGAAGCATGATTGAGGAGATGAGTTCATTTGAGATCCCATCAGTCTTCATATGCCCAATCTCATTAGACCCAATGTTGGAGCCAGTGACACTTTGTACTGGTCAAACCTACGAGAAGTCAAACATATTGAAATGGTTGTCTTTAGGTCACAAAACATGTCCAACAACAATGCAGGAGCTGTGGGATGAATCTGTGACGCCAAATACGACGCTTTATCAATTGATTTATAGTTGGTTTTTGCAGAAATATGTTGTAATGAAGAAACGGTCTGAGGATGTTCAGGGTCGGGTTATCGAGATTTTATCGACTTTGAAGAGGATTAAAGGTCAAGGAAGGATTGATGCCCTACGAGAGTTAAGGGAAGTAGTTGTAGCGCATACTTCGGCTAAGAAAGCAATGTTGGAGAATCATGGAGTGGAAGGTGTTTCGGCATTGTTAGGGCCTTTTACTGCGCATGTTGTTGGTGCAGAGGTGGTTGGGATTTTGGTGCATTTGAGTATTGATTTAGAAGCTAAGAAAAATTTGTTACAGCCCGCAAAAATATCGGTTATGGTGGATATGTTGAATGAAGGTTGCGTTGAGTCGAAAATCAATTGTACTAAATTACTGGGAAATTTGTTGGAAGGGAATGATTTGGGATCGGAGAGAATATCGAGTTTGAGCTTGTTGGTTGGATTAATGCGGCTCGTGAAGGATAAAAGACATTCGAATGGTATGTTGGCGGGGTTGACCTTGTTGAAGACGATAAGCACATATGAATCAGCTAGAAATTCGATTGTTACTATAGGGGCGGTACCTCAGTTGATTGAGCTTTTGCCTCATTTAAACTCGAAGTGCTTGGAGTTAGTGCTTTGTGTTCTTGAAGTCCTTTCGAATGTGCCCGAGGGGAGATTAGCTATGAAAAATTCGAGCCACACGATACCTAATTTAGTAAGGCTGTTGATGAGAATATCTGAGAATTGCACGCAATTGGCATTGTCGATATTATGTGCTATTTGCAAACTTGCACCTGACGAATGCGCTGCTCAAGCAGTTGACGCTGGCCTTGCACCCAAGCTGCTGTTGGTAATCCAGAGCGGATGCAATCCTATTTTAAAACAAATGTCAGCCGAGTTGTTGAAACTTTGCAGCTTGAATTACACGACAGCGCTCTTCATTTCTAAGTGCAAGCTCACGAGAACTATCCAGTGAAGGGAAATATTTCAAACACCAGTGTACCTCTTGATGCCCCATATTCTAGTCTGATCATGCTCCCCAATTCTTACCGGTTTCAAGATTGCAAAAGGAAGATGTAGCACCAGTGCACGCCTGCGCTTTTGGGAAAGATCTTCAATAAGCCCATGCAGTGAAAACATGGATCAGCTGGACGAGCTTACAATTTTGCGAAAGATTTATAAAATGTGTGTTTCATTAAAAATCCTTTGTACACCCCTTCCCTTTGTAATGGTGAATCAAGTTCCCAAATGTATCGTTCTAATGAACGAAGTGTTATCGAAAAGTATTCACTCATCCACTTTGGGTCGAAGTCTTGCATTTTTGAACACCTTGCAAGCGTTCAGTGACTTGTTGGCATAGCTTATCCGAAAAAACCTCAACGATGTCTCCTTAACATAAACACTGAACATAGTTTACATGTTTATATACGCCGGTTGAGGGAATGCTGAAAAATTGGGCATAAAAGGGAGAAGGTACTGGAGGAGGTGCTCCGACCTCCATGGAAATATTGGTGGAGGCAGGGTTTGAACCCTGAACCTGAGTTTGTTGACTCCTCAACCAATGGACCACCACTCCATTGATGACAGCTGCTGTAGGTTGAAATGTATGGAGAAGCTTCAAGAAAGTGACGGAGTAGGATGTTGCAATTGCCGCTGGGAGGTGTTGAAGATGCTCCAGCAGGTGCTTGGAGGAGGTCAACGGGTTGCGGATGCTCTTAAAATTCCAAAAGCCATAAAAGACATCAGTTTAGATCAATCTAGTGTACTTCCCCACATCTCCAAACACCGATTGCATGTGCGTACCAGAATTAATATCTTCAAAGATAAATGCTAAACACCCCGAAATTTGGGGTGCACTGAAATGACCTTGACATCCCTCTATTTTTAAAAAAACACAATTACTATCATGTAAAATTACTAAAATACCTGAAGGCAACAATTCGGCACCTATCTGCTCGGTGCGTGCAACATTGCTCATTCTCAAAATACCGATATAATAAATTCGACATCAAATACAAGTATCAGTGCATCCAGCAAAAGCCAAGAAAGAGTCCCAATTCCAAGCCATTCAAACTCAATCATCAAGAACGAGAGATGGGTTATTCGGGTTTGGACATTAAAGTTAGCCCTTCAATCTGATGCTTCGGCTTATTCTTGCATTGATTCCAGATGTTTCTCCTCCATATGGTCCAGTATGTTTTCTGATATCGCGTACTTGTCCTTTACGGCTTACAACTGCCTTATCATGTTTCCTCTGCAGGAACAAAGAGATACGATGAGGTGAGACAGAAGGAACAAGCTAGAAGCTAATATATGTTTTAAATAAGCAGTAGATACCCACCCTGTAATTCTTTCTTGGATTCTTTTTATCCTTATTGCGGGAACGAGTGAGACCTCGGTTCTTTTGCATCTAATATACGCAATGAAGATAGTTAAGTCTCGCGGCATGCATACATAATAATTTGTGAGGGAGATATATGGAGTGCTTGCTGACCTGATAGGATATATGGCGTTTACCATCGACAGTCTCTTCAGGCAAAGCTCTTTTCCTGTCATCACTGCTACAAGAAAAGAAAAATTGTAAAGAATTTGACTAAACTTAATGAAAAGATGATCATAAAGTCAAACGACTCAAAACTCAATGACAAAAAATATACCTTGAAGGAGCTTTTTGTTTGGACGTGAGTTTTTCTATTTTTTGTTTTTTCACTTGTTGGTAAAATTCATCCTCTGATTCATCCGATTCATCGCCTCCTTCCATGGCATCATCTTGGCTGCTTGGTTCATCACCAGGAGGCCCATCTTCAGACTCTATTCCAGCTTTCCTAAGGACTCGGAGTTCGTGTATTCGACGTCTTTCTCCAATATCACCCCTGTCAACCAAGTCATCTTCGCCGGATGCAACCTATAAGATGTTTACCCCATTAAGTTGGTGTAACCGTATTATTTGTATTTATCGGAGTACGACTTTCACTTGCTTAGTAAATACCTTAGGTTTATTTGCTCTTGCGGAAGTTACAAGCTCGGACAGTCTTTTAGTTTGCAATGGTTTTGTAGTTCCATTACTCAGTACGGTGCTGCCAAGATCGTCCGTAGGATCATCATTGTAATCGTCAAATGTCTCAAACTGTCCATTTACTTTTTGACGACGTTGTTTTTGGGTCTTGTCTAAACTTGATTTTGTGGAACCAAGAATACCTTTCTGCCTAAACTTGTCTTCAAGAGAGGCACGGAATCTCAGCATCTCTTTGCTTTGATGACCAAGACGTGCTTCATCCTTTTAAAATTGAAATTCCATAAAGTAATTAAACTAAATACAAATTCAGATACACGAAGTCAATTATTTGTGTGCAAATGAATATTTACCCGATGCTTCTCATGCCTTCCTTTAGTAAGGTTCTCCTTTTCAACTTCCTTTTCACTTGATACAGTTTTATTATCAACCTGTTTCAGGCTAAAACATTAGAACCTTACAAAATGAGCCACTATATGAAAGTAAGTTGCAGATTTTACCGCTGCTGGTTCTTGAGATTCTTCAAGCTCGCGTAAGAGTCTGGCATCTACAGGTGGCGGCACTTCCATATTAGCAAATTCAGAAACTGCATCAGCCGCGTATCTTCTCTTGATTAGGTCTTTGTAGTTGGAAGGAATGTTCCCATCGAGCTTCTTTATCTGCCAAGTTCTGAAATGTTAAAATTAAAGGTTGAGGCAATACCTTTATATACACACAAAATTCTTATCTTTGCTTAGTTGTTGATGACTTCTATATTATATCGTACAAAATTTTACATCACATTTTCATATATAAAAAGAAAAAAATAAAGGCAATACATAGCAGGAACAGACGATACGACAAGGATCCAAAGCGAATTGAGTCATGCCTTGTCAAGTAAATCTTTGATTTGGGCAATGCGATCCAACACCGGGTGATCGTGAGTTGACTGTCCTTCGGATTTCAGAAGAAGATAGAAAGTAATGGCTTGACAGTAGCTTAGCAAAAGAAGTTGTTTCACCTCCAGGTAGTGCATTCCGTCAGTTGTTCCGCCACTATTCTTTTTAATCTGAAAAGAAGAAAGTGTAAGGGCTAAGTAGAAAGTACACTAGACACGAGTTAGCGAACGAAGCAGGTTATTCAAATATTAAATATTTGACTGATGAACACGGCATTAGCTCATTGTCTTCTGCTTCAACTTCTTGAAAAATTTTGAGTATACATTACTACCAATTAATCAGGGAGTAGCAAAAAGATTACCTCCTTTAGAAGCGGATTGATCTCACTCTCTAGCAGCGACTGTGCACCGCTCAACTCTGACAAGAGGCTTACTAACTCAGGAGCTGAACTGCAGGCCCAATGAGATTTACACGTAAGCAGAAGGATTCAATACATGAGAGGCTTAAAAGAGCTATTAGAATCACGAATGAGTCTTGTAAAATTAACATACCACACTCTAACTTTGTCCAAAGACCAAAAGTAGTTATCAACGGTGTAATGGGACTACATAAATGGATTGTCACCTGTAAACAGCATCCATTTGCTCATCAAGTGGTAAATCACTCAAATCTCTTGGAACCACATTTATCCCGTCCAATAAATCTTCAGCATCGCTCTTTGACTTGGCATCTTTATTCCTTGCTCTTTCCTGCAGAGAATCATTTTAATAAAATGACTGAATTCGAAATCTACCACACCGGCAGTCCGGCACACCCTATGAAAGCCTTAAATGTTGTCGGCAAGAAAGTACATAGCCGAAGTAGTAAAGTTTAAATGGAATTGCGTGAAGATCATCCGTACCTCTAAGGTTGGCTCCATATCACTGTCATCTTCATCAGATTCTGAGAGGCCAACATCCTCCATTTTTAAATCCTTTTTATTTTGGTAAAGCATTTCGTCCACTGCCTTCTCCTCATCATCCTCACGCTCTTCATTGTCGGACTGTATATTCCAACAATAATCATCATCAAATATACTCAGTCCACTCAAAACAACCTCGTCAATTCAGCAACAAACAATGTGCCATCATGATCTGCCTGTTTACCTCATTATCAATATTATCCGCACTGTAGTATAAGTACTTTTTGGAACCCCAACCAGCTCTTTGATTTTCCTCATCCTCATCGTTCATTTCATCGTCAACTCCACCAATCCTTTGCCTTAAAACTCTTTGCTGCTGCGCAACTTTATTCGAAAGAAAAGAAAAGAAAAGGCATATTACACATTTATATATCCAGATTCAGACTCATGTTCGCGACAACAACTATCGATAAGGCTTAAATAAAAGCATGGTTCTACTTCTACTACGATTAGCCAAAAACTGACACTAACTTAAAAAGGCATGCTAAACTTACATCTCAAAAAACATAATACCAATTAAGTTTTTCTTTATTTCAAATTTTATATAATCATTCACTTCGTCAACTGCTTGGCTAGCCACTGATATCATACAACCAAACAAAGTCGACACTATTACTTACTCTTCTTAGCCAGGGCGGGATTATAGTAGTCTTCCTCATTCACATCATCATCATCGTCTTCTTCACCATTCAAATCCTAACAGTGAACAAAATTTCAGAATTTCCATAACCACAGAAAAATACAAATAAAAACTTCAAATTCGCAACTCCCAATTCAAAAAAGATCAAACCTTATGATCAAAAACAGGAACCACATCATCATCTTCCTCATCAGAATCTCCAGCATCTCCATTCACATCCATAGGCACAAAGTCTCTCTGCTTATGAACTACAAAAACACAAAACACTCAAAACTCAGAAAGATGGAAACTTTAAGATTAATACACAAAACCAGTTACCGAAATCGAATCTTACACTCATCAATTTCATCATCCATGTCTCTTTCCAACACGAACTCATCCTTAGTAATCTTCTTGTTACCGCTGTTGTTGACGTTTTTGAACCGCTCAGGCGCGACCCTTTTTCCTCTTCCGCGCTTACCCATTCGTGAATTTGAGTTGGAGAGGTGAAGAGCGAGGTTTGCGCGTTAGGGTTTAGATTGTTGAAAGTGAGTGGCGCTGAAGCTGGAGGAAAGCTGCGCTGAAGTAAATCCTACGGGAGTTTCAGTTTCAGGGTTTTTATTTTTGGGTTGTCGGGTCTGATTTTGAATCGGGCCGAAGCGAATGGGCCGTAGGCACAAGCCCTTGAAGGTGGAATGCTTTGTTGGTACTTACAATAAATAAATATATTACGATTTTTTTTTATCAATTACATGTCATATTTGTGTTGGGGGCTTGGCGTAAATCAACTGAGGGCCGTTTGGCGTAAATCAGTTACATGTCATAATACTTCATGAGTCAACCCCTTAAACAAGGGAGTGAGTGAACGATTGATCAAATAGGTTGTTGTTAAAACTGCACCTCCAGAACCTCTTGGGCATAGAGGCTTGTGACAATAAAGCACGAGCAACATCAAACAGATGTCGATGTTTTCGTTCCACAACACCATTTTGTTGTGGAGTGTACGCACAAGATATCTGATGAATACAACCATTTGGAATCAAGAAAGATTGTAACTGATGATTAACAAAGAATTTAGTGTCTGTCCGCAAAATTTTAACAACTTTTCAAAACTATGTATGAACATAGTAAAGAAATTCATAGCAAGAGTTGGAACCATAGACTTCAACTTAAACAAAAACATCAAAGTATTTGTAGTCTATTTACCTAGACAATTGTATAGATTCAATCTTGATTACCTATACTAATATCTATCAGAATTACACCACTCTAAGAATATCAGTACTTCAAGATTGATAGCCTGTCTAATTCAATTCTCACTCCTAGAGTTTGCTAACTAGATAATCAAGCAAGAAACTATGCCCAACTTTCGATGCTAACAAAATCTAACAAGAACAGAAATGAAAGCGAGTAAAGTAAGAAACAAACACACCGGATTTTACGTGGTTCCTCAGGAACTCGTTAGAGTTCCATCGTCGTAATCCACGGTGAGCTTTCCAAGCCCTAATCTCACTATCAATCTGTAGAGCAATCTGTTACAGCCTTCCAGTCTTTCCTCGAGATGAAGAACACCTTCTCACACACTTATTCACTCCTTTACACTCTCAAAAGGAGCTTAAAGCAAACACTTCTCAGATCAAGTCAGATCTGAGAATACAGAGAAGGAAACCTGCTCTCACTCAATCGGACTACAGCTATTACAACTCAGTTGAAGACCAACACTCTAAAGAACACAGATGATGATCAGTGCACAAAACTCTCTGAAGATCGTCGCTCAAGAACTCTCTATCAGCGGAACTCAAACTCAGATCTAGAAAAATGACGAACTAACTGAAGCCCTAAGCTTTGTGAGCAAATATATCGAGTTCACCAGCCATTGATCTTCAATCCTACCAGCGGCTCAGATTTTCCTAGACATGGGCTCATTCAGAACTGGGCCTAACCGCAGGCCCATGGCCAGAATTACCTTCAGTATTCATACTAAAATTCTTTTGTGAACACATGAATGATGCACAAGGATGCGAAAAATCATATGTTCTTGCCTGAAGTTCATGACGTTGAGGGCCCTTTACGAAATAATCGAATGACCCTCAACGATCAAGTTTCTTACACGGCCGACTACCTCCAATCATCGACCTGTTTGGAGTTTGAGCTGAAATCATCATGTAAAATTAGGTGAGGTCATTGAGAAAAACAATATCACATGAGATATGCAGGCAATAAAAGTCATTGAGCAAAGTAAGACCGTAAACGAAATAGTCAGATGGTAGAGGCGCTAATAAAACCTTACCTGCCATAGTTCGAGCTGGGAAAATATCTGACCGCGCAACTGCATTCTCAGGCGGTATCAACGACAACAACTGATTAATCTGTGTGCCATTGGACTGACACGACACGCTGCTACTGGGAGAAACTACTTGCTCATCCCATGCACTCCCTTCAATACTGACAACATGACTAGCACCACTACCATAACCAGTCCTACCAGCACCACGCCCAACTCTGTGTCTTTCAATACTGCCTTTTTGCGCTGACTTTCATGAAGTCTCGCTGAATGAAAGGATTTTTGAAACTGCAATCGGAGGTGGATGTTTAGATCTTACGGCCGGGATAAGTGAAGTTGTTAGGCGTTAAATCGATAATTTATGGTGGATTAAAGGTTGCGTCTACTGCTTTTCTTCAATAAAAGTCTAATTGAACATCATATACTGTAGTGTATTAAAAGTCTACAACTAGTCAAAACAGCATTGTCGGATAGAGACCACCTTAATTAATTAATGATTACATAAAATGAGCTAGCTGTACTTTTAATGGAAAATTATGAACTAGAACACTGCCAGATCGGTCTCACGTGGCCCATCGATTGTGTCCTCTCCCGCAAAAAAGCAAGGATTCTCCACTCACGTCGTTTTCCAATTTTAGTACTTTTTTTTTAATTAACAACTGTAAACTCAATATGTACAAACTTCACCTACTGCAAAAAGCAGTCTAAAAAGAAATTAATAAATTTGAAATTTGTGGCGTCTATAAATGACGTGGCGGACTCACACCACCTTTCTCATATTCTCATTAGTTTCTCTCGCATCCACCAAATCCCACACCGCATCGCCACCGCTCAACACGACGCCGTTTCCTCCATCTTAACTACTACTCACCCTCTCAACTTCACCGCACTCCCCGAACGGCGTCGTCAATGATGCTGCTCGCCCAATACTGCGTCGGATGGACGACAGCATCAGTCGTCATCACACTCGTCGTTTTCTTCTACTCCTCAGTCTTCATCAGCCGTAGACGACGTCGTTTAGAGGCTGTGGAAGATGATAACGGAAACGGAACGGAGACGGTTACGACTACCGAATGCAGATCTGAGTCTGAAACTGATGCTGACGTGGATGATGTGATTATCGTCGGCGCTGGCGTCGCTGGTGCCGCTCTCGCTCATACTCTCGGCAAGGTTTGTCGCTAATTCGATCATCGTCTTTTTCATTCGGTTTTGCTTGTTAATTAGGGTTTAATTTTTTGCAGTGATTAATTCAGATTTTGATGTTTAGGAGTTTGAGAGATCTGGTAGTCTGATTTGTGTGGATTGAAATATTGAATGAGTTGTTTTTGATTTGTAGTGTAGTGTAGTGTAGTGGAGCTGGTGATGTGATGTGATCCATGTTTCATGTTTGTGTGAGTGTGTGTGATGCTTGAGGTTTGTAGTGGTACTTTAAAGAGTTTGACAGGGTGGATTTGGAGTTGTTTTGGTTGGCGTTATGTTGGTTCATGTGTGAATATTTTACTGGGGCTGGCGGATGGGATTATAATATTGAACTGTGTTGTTGCTATAGTTGTTTGTTGTTTTGG
The DNA here is from genome assembly GCA_035048345.1 of Echeveria elegans. Lineage (NCBI taxonomy): Eukaryota > Viridiplantae > Streptophyta > Magnoliopsida > Saxifragales > Crassulaceae > Echeveria > Echeveria elegans. The sequence continues at coordinate 76,370 of JAWWMW010001542.1, forward strand.
AGGTTGCATGTGACTTGGAGGAATCTCAGCGAGGCCAGTTTGCAGTCATGAGAGTTATTTGTTGGAAAAGTAATTTGTCGAGTTGAATTGGGTGATTGGACCTGGACGGATATGTGCATTTTGTTTGTGTGTGTGTTTGTTGGTTATATTGGTGGTAATTGATAGTGATATTTTGTCTCAGTGGATTTATTTATTTATATCGGATGAGGAGTTTTAGAATCTAGTAGTTGGTCGTATAAATCTTAATTCATGGCTATGATGATGAGATCTTTGGTGTTTGTCATCTGCGAAGTATATGTGATGTGATGTGGTCTTCGTTGTGATAGCTAAAGTTTGGGACTAAAAATTTGTAGGAAGGGCGTCGAGTGCGTGTGATTGAAAGGGACTTGACAGAACCTGATAGAATTGTTGGTGAACTACTACAACCAGGTGGATATCTCAAACTAATTGAGCTGGGTCTTGAAGGTATGTTATGATGCGCGCTGAAGTCTGAACTTCCATCATTAATTGGGTTTTACTGGTGAAATGAAAATTGTTATTACTTGTGTTATTTTCTTTGTAAATGGCTGTAAATAGCGTGCATGTTTTGTTATCAATTCAGACTGCGTGGAGGAAATTGATGCCCAGCGCGTGTTTGGGTATGCTCTTTTTAAGGATGGGAAGAATACACGGCTATCATATCCATTGGAGAAATTTCACTCTGATGTTTCAGGGAGAAGTTTTCACAACGGCCGCTTTATACAGAGAATGAGAGAAAAAGCATCAACCCTGCAAAAGTAAGTTTCCTTTTGTCATATACAGCATAATATTTGATGAACAAAGGCAAAACTTTTGTAGTTTGCCGAATGACAATTGCAGTCAGTTGTTTGGCTCTAATGTGTCCGTTATTTTATTCCCATAGTGTAAAGTTGGAGCAAGGGACTGTTACTTCCCTGTTAGAAGAAAATGGGACAGTTAAAGGGGTCCAGTACAAGAACAAATCTGGTCAGGAAATGAGGTCGTATGCACCTTTGACAATTGTATGCGATGGATGTTTCTCAAACCTAAGACGCTCACTATGCGATCCTAAGGTACATGATGCCTTTTTCGCCCCACATATGAGTATTGTCGTAGATACTGCTGTGCAGTTTTAGTATGGAAAGCTCTTTCACTTATCTTAAAATAAAAGATAGTTGTTAAGTTTAATCATGCTGTTTGAAGGTTGAGGTGCCATCATGCTTTGTCGGCTTGGTGCTGGAAAACTGTGAGCTTCCATACGCAAACCACGGGCATGTGATTCTGGCTGATCCATCCCCTATCTTGTTTTATCCCATCAGTAGCACAGAGATCCGCTGTTTGGTTGATGTGCCTGGTCAGAAGGTCCCTTCCATTGCAAGTGGTGAAATGACAAACTACTTGAAAACTGTGGTAGCTCCCCAGGTATTTGGTTTATTTTCAAACGTCATACATTGCTGTACCTTTTTTTCTGATTGTTTTCGACAAGTCAGTAAGTTGTTGAAGTATAACTCAATTTGTTGGTGGGATGCTGTAGATTCCCCAACAGCTATACGATGCTTTCATTGTCGCGGTTGATAAAGGTGTAAGGACCATGCCAAACAGGAGTATGCCTGCAGCTCCTCATCCCACACCTGGTGCACTTCTGATGGGAGATGCATTCAATATGCGACACCCTTTGACGGGAGGGGGAATGACTGTGGCCTTGTCTGATATTGTTGTCTTAAGAGATCTCCTGAAACCCCTGAAAGACTTGAATGATGCACCCACTCTGTGCAAGTATCTCGAGTCTTTCTATACGTTGCGCAAGGTATCAACTCTTACGCAAAATCATTCTTAAGTCTGTTCCCTCTGTAGCAAGGCAAGTCTAATATAATCGTCCTCTTTCATATGCCCATCTTGTGCAGCCTGTGGCTTCAACCATTAATACCTTGGCTGGGGCTTTGTACAAAGTCTTCAGTGCCTCATCTGATCAGGCCAGGACCGAAATGCGCGAGGCTTGCTTTGATTATCTAAGCCTAGGTGGCATGTTTTCAGAAGGCCCGGTGTCTCTACTCTCCGGTTTAAACCCTCGCCCACTGACCTTGGTCGTTCATTTTTTCGCTGTTGCAATCTTTGGTGTGGGCCGTCTGATACTCCCATTTCCCTCGCCTAAGCGGTTGTGGATAGGAGCCAGACTGATATCTGTATGTCTTGATTATATTAAATGAGAGTAGCCTAGTGTCACCTTGTTTCTCACGGATCATGATGAGTATTTATGATTGGCGTCTTCAGGATGCATCTGGAATCATTCTTCCCATCATAAGGGCTGAAGGTGTACGACAGATGTTTTTTCCAGCCACCGTCCCAGCATACTACAGAGCTCCTCCCACCAATTCAACACACCAGAAACCTGCCATTCCCACCACAGTCAGGTGAGTAAACAGCTCGGCTTTGCTACAGATGCTAGTTTTCGTGGGCAAATGTTTGTGACACACGGGGTAATGTTGGGTGCGTATGGGGTCCCGGAAGGGTTCACTGTGGTTGTATTCTTTTTCCCCACTGTTTTGTTGCTTCAATCGTTATTTGCGTACCATGTAAATCAGGAACAAACAAAAAACAATCTCATGTTTTCTCATTTGTGCAATCCTCCACGTTACCCATCAGCCATCATTCATTCTGGCAGATAACTCAACGCAGATTACTGTGCACAAGATATGTACAAATCCACCCAGCAGCAAAAAGCAACTGTTCTACTTCATGCTTTTTGGCTGATGCACATTACAAAGAGAGCTCAAATCGACAGACAGAAAACCCACATGGGAATCCAACTATAACCGATTTATGTCGGTAGAGGACAACTTGGTACAATTTTACCATCGTTAAATTCAACTATAACCGCTTCATGTCCTTGTTTACAACTGTCAATAAACACTTGAATGCTCCTAACGCGTCTTATAAGAAAGGCGTTCATTTCTTCACAAATCTGAAATCTCACATTCTTTTGGAGATTTAAAAAAAAATTTCAATTCGTTCATTCCCATTCACTCTTCTGCTGATCTGCTCTCAGCTGATCGAAGAATCACAATCCTCAGATCCCGATTCCACTTTCAGAAAGAAAGAAAAATGCTGTTTTCCTCAGGTGATTGCGATTGATTCAATACATTGATAAAGATGAAGTAATTGATGTTGATGTTGAAAATGGCGATCTGGGTTTTGTTCCTGGCGTCCGATTTGTTGATGGGTGTGAAATTTCATCTGTGTTTGTTGTTAAAGTTTCCATCTTTGGACCTGGTAATGTTGTTTATGCAAATTAGGGTTTGTGAATTTGTTTCTGTTGTGATAATTGATTGATGAATGCGTTCAGATTCAGCCTTCAGGTATTGGTTTTTTATTTATTTTAAATGAATGTTTGTTGTGATTTGGACTTGTTACGCTCACATTGGGTTATTTTGGATCAGTAAGTAGATGTGCGGTCGCATTCTTCAGTACTTGAAGTCTTTGTCGCGTTTAGGTTCAGGTTTAAGAAAATGTCGTGGATTTTGTACTAGTGTCTTTTCGATCATTTCGGTGTTATACCCTATTTTATGGCGCTACTATTCCGTAGCTTGGTTTAGTTCGGATTTAGTTGTGTTGATGTATCGTTTTTTTTGTTTTGTTTCAGCTTAGAGTTTTGATAGTGTGCTTGAAAGATTAGAACAGAAGTTACAGTCATGTCGCGAAAGCCAGGGCATTCTTCAAGACGTCATGGAGATGGTGGAGCAAAATCAAATTACCTCACAATTGGACTTGTTGTGGTAAAGACTGATTTTTTTCTTCTCTTTTTTCTTTTCTGTGCGTATGAGACGGAAGTATAATGAGACACTTAACAGCTGACTTGTACGATAATTTGATTTGTTTCTGAATGTTCAGGGATCATTGCTTCTCATTTACTACTGGTATAGCAGTTCAGGTCTGTACTAATTTTCCGCCATCGACAATGTCAAGCGTCTTCCTAGCTGAGCAGACATTAATTTTTATTTTCTTCGTCTCACGACAGGTGGGTTCGGAAGCACCAAAAATGTTGTAAGTAGAGTAGAAGGTAAGCTTGTACCCTGGTGGCAGTTTTTCTGGTTTTGCTATGTCAAATATGTTTTTTGACATATTGATGGTCTTTTGCAGCCGATTCCTCGTGTTCTGCGGATGTTCATCAAGCGATTCCAGTTCTAAAGAAAGCATACGGGGACAGTATGCACAAAGTGCTACACGTCGGGCCAGACACATGTTCAGTAATTACCACGTTGTTAAACGAGGACGAAACTGAAGCATTTGGTATTGAGCCGTATGACATTGAGGATGCTGATAGCGCTTGCAAGACTCTCGTCAGAAAAGCCCTTGTACGTGTGGCCGATATCAAGTTTCAACTTCCTTACAGGCCAAAATCATTCAACCTTGTTATTGTTTCCGATGCACTGGATTACCTTTCTCCCAAGTATCTCAATAAGACACTTCCGGATTTGGCCAGAGTCTCGACAGATGGTATCATTGTTTTTGCAGGTACGGTTTAGTCCCCACATTAATGTTATAACTAAAACTTCTTATCATATCTCTACACGAAACTAAGTTTTCGCTTCACAGGTCTACCAGGTCAACGTAAACTTAAAAATGCCGAAGTATCCAAATTCGGGAGGCCGGTTAGTACATACTAAATCTCCTAGCTCATTACCGTCATCACTTTATCCTGATATATCTTCCAACATAAATTACCGTCTTCAAAACTTTTTACACACCTCCCATTCGTGTTTTGCTAAAAATTTAAAAGATTCTGACGGTCCTTTTTTCTCCTGTAGGCTAAGTTCAGAAGCTCGTCATGGTGGTTACGCTACTTCTCACAAACAAGCTTAGAAGAGAACACGGTCACCGTAAAGAAATTCGCGCAGGCTGCCACCAAAACTTCATTCAAACCCAGCTGCCAAATCTTCCACCTGAAATCATACAACTGAGTAAAAAGACTCTTCTACAGCTTCATTTCACTCCGGGGATCCAATGATCCATTTCCTTGGCATTTTTTCAAACTCCATACCGGATAGTAATTCTGTTCTTACTAGTTATATTTACGGTACGCCCAGTCGTATCCTGTCGACTAAAACTCCGATTCAGGTTGAACTCTGTCCGTCCCACTTGTACTGCTGATTGAATTTTACTCATCAAGGTGAGCCCCAAAGTTCAATAAGAGCTTACTAACACTTTTTCTCTACCATTTTTTTTTTGTAGATAATAATTTTCTTTATTTTGATAAGATAATGTTCGATAAACACACACGAATGGTTCATGTAATTTAACATAAAAAAACAAAACCAAATTTACCAAAATCAGCGGAAAATAAGAAAAAAGAGATTCCAGAAACCGGCAGGTAAGTCAGTTACAACCATTCAAATTTTAGTTAAACTCTCACCTCCACCTGTCTTAAACACGTGTCACTTCCTCACTCGCTCAATACCCCATCCCTTATTTTATTTAATTAAAAAAAATTCATCTCCACATCTCAACGTTCACATTTTGTATTTCTTCCAACGGAAAATTTTCAGAGGCTAAATCTCCCAATTCATCGATATCAATTTCTAGGGTTTTGATTCTGTGATTTTCATACCCTTTTTAGCCCTTCTTAATTGGATTGTTTTCCTCAATATTTGAATTTTTTGGGTTTGTTCTTGTTACACTGTTAGGGTTTGCATTCGGATTTTCCGACGTGTCCCTATGTTTGTCATTACCAGGTATGTGTTTTTGTTTATTATATTGATCGAGATGGAGATGTAAGCAGTGAACATCAATTCAAGTCACACTTGATTTTGATGACATTTTATGAAGAAGAAAAAAACTCGCTTTTCCGCTGTATTTATATATCTGTGGTTTTTGAATATTTTTGCGGATTTTTCGGTGTATTTGCAGAATCTGAAATTTGAGGGACTGAGGAAATTTGATACAAGAAGATGAACATAGCAGCTTTGTTAACTTCAGCAGGAATCAACATTGGGATGTGTGCACTGCTACTTTCCATGTACTCGATTTTGCGTAAACAGCCAACAAATTTCGATGTGTATTTCACTAGACGCCTTGCGCAAGTCCAAGGAGAGCGACAAGACCCATTTTGCTTTGAGCGGTTTGTTCCTTCAGCTAGTTGGCTAGTTAAGGCATGGGAGACCACCGAGGACGAATTGCTAGGTGACGCCGGACTTGACGCATTAGTTTTTATCCGCATCATCGTCTTCAGGTACTCCACAAAAGAAAGAAAAAAAAAACAATTTACACCCTTGATTGATCCTTTTTTTCTTCTTCTGTTGACGAAAATTTTCACTTTTAACATGATTATCGAATATTTTCTGATTTGCAGTATCCGGATATTTGCCATTGCCGCGGTGGTGGGAATATTTATGGTCTTGCCGTTGAACTACTACGGCCAAGAGATGCAGCATAAGGAAATCCCATCCGAGTCGCTTGGAGTTTTCACCATTTCGAATATGAAAGATGGATCTCAATGGTACCACTTTTCATACTTCCTTTTCCAAAAAAAGTTCAAACTTGAAATTTCTAGATAATTTATTTTCAACGTCTGCGCGTAAGATTCAAGAATATTTTCCTCTCGCTCGCCAGGTTTTGGGCGCACGTCTTGGGAATGTATATCATAACCGGCTCAGCTTGTATGCTCTTATATTTCGTAAGTGCCTGAAAAGCTTTATATTGCAATATGCGCAGCTGATAAATTTGCGGTCTTTCGTTGATTTTAACCTGATCGAATTTTTTTTACTTCAGGAATACAAAAGCCTGACTAGTCTGAGACTGGGGCATATAACACAATCTCCCACAAACCCGAGTCATTTTGCTGTTCTTGTACGCTCTATTCCATGGTCTGCGAAAGAATCTTATAGCGACACTGTCAGAAATTACTTCACCAAGTATTATGCGACAAGTTACTTATCGCACCAAATGGTTCATCTCTGTGGCACTGTCCGGAAACTAGTGGTATGTAACTGTGTTAGTAATTTTTCTAAATAGGGAATTTTCTGAAGTGTTGGTTTTCTTTTTTGAGTTTGGGAAATTTTCTTGCAGAGCAGTGCTACGAAGATTTACAAGGTGATTATTTCCACGTCGATTGAGCAAGGAAGTAAGCCTCTTTTGCGATGTGGGCTTTGCGGAACTACCACAAGTTCTTTCAAGATTTTATCTAGTGAGGAAAGTACCAAAACTACTAATGGGTTCAAAAGCTTGGAATCAGGATCAAGAGAAAATGTACTTTTTTCAATCATTTTGTTGCGGAAAATTATCAGACATAAGGAAGTTCTAACTTTTTGTTGAAAGTTTCAGGAATGTTCGGCAGCTTTCGTGTTCTTTAGGAATCGTTACAGCGCTTACATTGCATCTAAAGTCCTCCAATCGACGAATCCAATGCTGTGGGTTACAGACCTTGCACCCGAGCCACACGACGTCTACTGGTCTAATTTATGTATTCCATACAGACAGCTTTGGTTTCGAAGAATCGCTACTCTTATAGCCACTGTTGTCTTTATGTTCGTGTTCCTTGGTCCGGTAGCCTTCGTGCAAGGCCTTACGGAGCTCGATCACCTCACCAAAATGTTTCCTTTTCTTCGGGGCCTCCTTAAAAAGTAACTTTTTCTCTATAATTTTGTATCTACTAAATTTGAACTCAAGACCTGGAGCAAAAGTTCTTATGATGTCCCTATCGTGCAGGTCTTATATCAACCGAGTCGTCACAGGTTATCTCCCTAGCGTCGTCTTGCTATTGTTTCTATATGCAGTTCCACCTGTCATGTTGCTTTTGGCGGAACTCGAAGGCTCAATCTCTCGTAGCGGAAGGAAGAAGAGCGCTTGCAAGAAAGTCATATACTTCACAATTTGGAATGTGTTCTTTGTCAATGTTTTCTCCGGAACTTATCTCAAGCAACTTGATAAGCTCTTCGTCCTTAAAGACATTCCTAGACAGCTTGGCCAGGCAGTCCCCGCATCGGTAACACTTCTCCAAACTCTTTTTTTTTTCGAAAATATTACACAAAATAGTTATAAAAAAAATCTCATTTTGATTTTTGTAGGCAAGTTTTTTCATGACATATGTTTTCACATCGGGTTGGACGAGTCTGGCCGTGGAAATGATGCAACCATTTGTACTTATTTACAACAATTTCCTCCGATATATCCTTGGGAAGGACCCTCCGGCCAGCTGCGCAATGTCCTTCCCTTACCACACTGAACTTCCTAGAGTCTTGCTGTTCGGACTCATTGGCTTCTGTTGCGCGATTTTAGCTCCGCTTATCCTCCCTTTTCTTCTCATCTACTTCTCCATCGCCTTTTTGGTGTACAAAAATCAGGTAAACGAAAAAAAGATAACATTTTTAACTAATTTTTCCTAACTTGCAATAGTAACTGGATGTTTCGTTACGCAGTTTATAAACGTGTATGTCACGAAGTACGACACCGGAGGGCAGTTCTGGCCTATAGCGCACAATGCAACAATTTTCTCACTAGTCCTATCGCAGATCATAGCGTTGGGAGTGTTCGGATTGAAGCAATCGACCGTTGCGTTGGGCTGCACAATTCCATTACTAATATGCACACTCTTGTTCAACGAGTATTGCAGACAACGATTCTATCCGGTATTTAACAACACTGCTGCGGAGGTTCTAATGGAAATGGATTGGCAGGACGAGCAGAGCGGACGATTAGAGGAAATACACAGACAACTACATTCGGCGTATTGTCAGTTTACGTTAGTGTCCGATGATTTCTGTAAAGCGGGACATTCGGTTAGGGATCAAAGTGAGGAAAGTGTGCAAGAGTCTCATAACATAGTTGTGCATTTGAACTAGTTCATAAATGACGTTAGGGGAAGTTTTTTCGACTTGGGTTTGATCAGGAGTAGTGAGATTTTCCGTGGATAGTGATGGTTTTGAGGGCCGAAAATGCGCGTTTTGGATTTGCCACTCCGCCGGGGCAGTGTATAGGGCGTGAAGGAGGGTGATGGGTCATTTTTGATGGATGAATCAAGGTGGAAAGATGGAGCAGATTGTACAGTTTTGGTTGTTATTCTTGTGTTTTTTTTTTCATGGTTTTAAATTTTTGAAGTACCGTTGGGTGCAAGTTTGACTATAAACTTGGGCCGGAATTGCTTGAGATTTTGGAATTGGGCTGAGATGAGTACTAATTGAATGACCCATTAGTGTCAAAAAGTGCTTATCCACCGTAAGTCTGTAATCAAGGGAAGTATCTTTAGGTGAGGGTCGTTCATTTGAACTTAAATTTAAGCAAATAAGTATGTTTTGACTTGAGTAAAAATATGTTAAATTAAGTCCAAATGAACAGGCCCTTAGTAAGGACATTTTCTTCTTCTGAAATAACATGAATTATAGTTTTTTTTTTCAAATAAAATAACAAAAATTTATAATTATCAAAAATTTCACTAATTTTAACTTTATACCTAAAATAATTAAAAGAGTTAATTGCACAAAATCATATGTATAATGTACCAGTTTTTACTTAATGATCACTATAAAAAGTTTTCACTTAACCAACTGTATAAACTTTAATTTTTCATTTAATCACCTAACAAAACTCATTAATTTTTAAAAAATTCAAAAAATTCAAAAAACTTAAAATAAAAAAAATACCATATAAGAAATAAATTATGTTAAATTTAAAATGATATAAAATTAATTAAACATGAATTTTTATTTTTTTATAAAAGAATAAAAGTTAAAAAACTATTATATTTTTTTTAAAATTGAAAACTTTTTTGATAAAACTAAATTTCTTTATGAACCAAAGCAAAAAATGTTATATATATCATGTATTTTTTTTTTATATTTTCTATTTTTTTCATTAAAAAAACTAATTAGTCTTGTTAGGCGGTTAAATGAAAACGTAAAATTTATACAAGTGGTTAAGTGAAAACTTTTTTATAGTAGTAGTTAAGTGAAAATTGATATATTATAAAGGTGGTTTGATGCAATTAACTCAAATTAAAATGCCTCTAGAGTTATTTCAAATTTTAGGGTTAATTACCGAAAACCACCCGTAAAATACGAGTTTTTCCAATAGCCACCCGTAAAAAGTGATATTACCAATTACCACCCATAAAACCTAATTATTTCGATCGCCACCC
>JAWWMW010001545.1:5237-20568 GCA_035048345.1 Echeveria elegans
AAGGAGTGCAAATTCTACTGGCTAAACCTCCTGCCCTGGCAGCCGCCATACACCCCTTTCTTTGCTTCTTTCTCTAAATTGGAATATTTACTTTCAGGGGATGAATCACATCAATAATAGTTAGCCTTCTGTTTAACGGACAAAAATAAATTGGGTTCCGAACTATCATGACTTTCTAAATTACGATTCGAATTATTAATTTTTTTAATTTACGATCCGAACTACCATATTTTTTATTCATCTTGTGAGGTCGGACCAACTTATATTCTCTTCGTAGCTAGAGAGTGACTAGTCGCAAGAAGACAGTCGAAGAGCAGGGACGATGAATGCTTTAAGAGGAAGAAAAACTCTTTTGTTGTGTTTGGTTCGGGAGAATGAAATGAAATGGGAGAGAATGGAATGGTCATTCCTAAAGGAATGAAAAAATGAGTTGTTTGGTTGGACCATGTGAATGGAATAGTCCATTCCTAAGCTATTCCCTTCTAATTAAAATTGTGTAAAATTCATTCCTTCTCAAAACAACGGTAATCACTCATTCCGACCTAAATTCTCTCCTCCACTGCCGACTGATACTTGCCTCGTCGACGCCCGACAGGACCCCGGCTGCCGACCTCGACTCGCCTCCGAGCTTCGGTAAGCTGCTCTCCGATTTCTGGTCCTCGTTTTTTGTCTGATTCCGCTTCCCGATCCGAAGCCCTTGATTTCGATTTTTGTTCCGATTTTTGTTATAATTTAGCTTCAGATGGGATTATGTTCTGCTGATTGTATGATTGTTGTTGTTTGTATATTTCAATTTTTGTTCTGCTGGTTTTTGGTCCGATTCTATTCTGCTGATATCTGTAGTTTTTGTTTCAGATGGGATTTTTGTTTGTTCCATTTTGATGTTTGTTGTTGGTCTGCTGTTTGTTCCAGTTTCACTGCTCTGTTGTATGTTCCATTTTTGTTGTTTGTTGTAGATCTGTTTTTTCACTGCTCTGTTGTTTGTTCCATAACAATGCTTGAGATGTTCCATTTTTGCTGTTTGCCGTTGGTCTGTTTTTTCACTGCTCTGCTGTTTGTTCCATAACAATGCTTGAGATGTTCCATTTTTGCTATTTGTTGTTGTTCTGTTTGTGTTTTCTACAGTGTCACTTCTTTCTGCTTTGCTATTTGTGTTTTCTACACTGTCCTTTCTTTCAGTCCATTTTGTATGTTTGTGTTGATGGACTTCTTGTTTAATTTGTCATGTTTTGAAAATATGGCACGTGATGTTAGTTCTCATTTATTCTGTTTCTGTGCTATACAATTCTTTGCAACTTGTTGAATTATGAATATATACTTGTTAAAGAATTCATATTAATTGGTAGGATGTTTTCTGATAAACTATGTTTGTATTGTGCAGATTTGACACAAGATTTGATGCTGGCAAAATATGAAGAAATCGCTTTGATGGATGATGAAAAAACTTGTTTTATTTCGATCTTGTACTTTAAACAAGTTATGTTGTGTGAAACTTACATGTAACGTTGTTTTATTTTGAACAAGTCAGGTGGTGTTAAAACTTCTTTTATTTCGGTTTAAAAATTATTCTAATGTTATTTTTGGTATATGTACATCAGTGACTATGTAGAAGCAGTGATAATCATAACAGATTCTAGTCAAATGAAGTAGAAATTCATCATATAAAATTTCATTCCATTCTGTTCCAAGTAAAATGGAACAAGTGAACCTCCATTCCATTTCAAAGTTTTATTCCATTCCCTTTTTCATTCCATTTCATTGTCATTCCATCCAACCAAACCCAGCATAGGATGTTACTTGTAAGTTCAATTTTCTGACTTTGGCTGTTGACCTGTTTACAAAGAATGAGGACAGTTTGGTATTGTTTTCCTGACCTGTAATGGTATTGCAGCTAAGTTGGATTAGCTGCAAAATAAGCAAGCACACCGACAAACGGTGCATTTATGTAGGTGGTGGGCTCTGACCTTCAAAAATCAACACGTTTATCGGTGTACTGATCGCCGTTTGTAGGTCCGCCAGCCACAGCCCCAACCAGAATATTCGGGTTCGGAGTAGAAGAATTGAAGTACACAGTGCCTTCCTTACATGCTGTGACTTGTGGTTGATGTTCAACGAATATTGTGTCAACGGTTCTTCTGGGTGAAATTTGTAGTATGAAAACCGAAGAATATAAATACATACCACTGAGAAAATGATAATTGTCATAATTTTAGCCCGTTGTGGGGAAAAAAGAGAAGTAAGGAAAAATTAAAGAAAAATTTTGAGTGAAAACGAAATGTGTTTGGTTGTAAGGAAAAAAATGAAAAAATATGCAAAATGAGATCAAATTTTCCTTATAACTTTCTCATGAGAAAATCATTTTTCTTTAAATTTTATTTTTCTCACTTTTTTCTGGCAACCAAACAAAGCCTTAAAGTATTTTTTTTTGGTGGATTTGGAACACCTTGTATCCAACTTTATTTTGGGTGCAACGTTAACCCTTTTTTATGATAATCTATTAATCATGATGTACAAAATGAATCCTTTAAAATAAATATTATACTTTGATAAGATATTAACATAAATTGGTCGCAAAGCGTAGCTGCTTGCACCAGATTCTAATTCATTTTTATATTTTCTTTTTAGAAATGTTTTTTCTAGAAATGTGTATTACTAGTATCATTTAAGTATCACGTTTAATATTTTATTCGCTCAAAAGGCTTGCCACTGTATCAGGAGGAGAAAGAAGGGTATGAAGGAATTTCTTTCTATTAAAGTTGATATGAGTAATGCATATGATCGAGTTGAATGTGATATCATGAGAGAAATGTTAGGGAGGTTGAGTTTTCACTATACCTGAGTGAATAAAATTATGATATCTGTAGAGTTAGTTCGATATAAGCTGAAAATAAATGAAAAGTTCTCATAATAAATATTTCATAGTAGAGGTTTGAGACAAGGGTCCATTATCACCGTACTTATTCCTTGTTTGACAAGAATGGTTCTCATCCCAGCCGAACATTATGCAAAATGAAAAGAGAGTGGAAGACACTGAATTAGCACCATGTTTGATTGTTTGCTATTGATTAAGGCAGAGTTAAATCAGTTAAAGAATCTTAGGCAGCTTCTGACATGGTATGAAAATGTGGCAACACATAAGGTAAATTTCGAAAAGTCAGTATTTACATACATGCCCAATATTGATAATTATACGATTGCAATTATTTTAGCGAGCTTTCTATGAATGAACCCAGTGAAAATGCATTCAAAATATCTGGGTTTGCCAATAGTGGTAGGACAAAACCGAATGGAGATCTTTAGGAGCTTAGAAGAGAAAATTGTAAGGAGACTTCAGGATTGGAAGAGTAGAATGTTGTCTCGGGCTGGAAGAGAAATACTGATTAAAGCGTGCTTACACTCCATACCTTTTACTCGATGGGTTGTTTTAAATTTCCTACGACGCTCTGTAATAACATCACTGACTTAGCTTTAAATTTCAGGTGGAATGGGCATACAGAGCAATGAGCTATTTATTGGATCAGAATGGATATTGTGCTAAAGGAAAAACTACAGGGAGGTCTAAATGTGACAATGCTGATGAAACAAGTGTGGAGGATGTTGAGAAATCCTGATGTACTAATCAACAAGATTTTAAAGCATAAATAATTCAGGTATACTGATTTTCTTGATTGTAAACCGAAGCCTAGTGACTCATTTGTGTGAAAGAGTATTATTGGTGCGATGGATATATTTAAACAAGGCTTGAGCTGTCTAATGTTAATCAATGAAAATATTCTGAAATAAGAGAATTTACAGTAAAATCAGTTTATTCGATTGCAGGGAGGTGGAATACTAGCTGAGCAGTTTGATTATGGAGAGGTATCAGATTCGGTTACAGTTGAAAAAATCTGAATAGATTTTGGAGAATTCGAGTTTCTGATAGAGTCGAGTTGATAACCTGGAGACTTTTCTACAATTCGTTATCGGTTTTTCAAACTTGAGGAAGAGGGATTGTGATGAAGGTAAAGGGTGTGTATTCTGTGGTTTCGAGCTGGTGAGTGCAAGTCATATTTTTCTTGATTGCTGGTGGATCAAATGCTTTTGGAAATCTTTAGGTTTGTTCGAGGAAGTTGGGCAAGAAGCTGAGATCAAGGACAATTAGTGGTTGGGTATAGTATGTGCTGAAGGAAAAGGAAACTAAAACCATTAGACTGGTGACTGTGACTACAGGGATTTGGATCATTTGGAAGTACATATATCTAGCAGTTTATAGTAATAATTTATGGTCGATTATTCGTTGTCGTTTGAAGACCCATTACTACGTTGCTCAGTTTGAAACAACACATATATATTGTCGGGAGCATCCCTCTAGGTGATATTGATCCAGTTGACATTGAAGGCTTTTTATTCTTCGGTGATAGTTCTTGGTCAATGAGGAAACGAGACGGTGGTTGGGCATCTTTTACTCTCAGTAAGCCTCGTTAATTGTTTTAGTATAAAAATACAAAAAATTGATTTTTTAAAATCAAAAATAAATTATATAATGAAAAATAAATTTTAAAAAGTTTGGAAATATTATATATTTAATAAAATATTAAAAATACACAAATTTTATTTAAAATGTGCATATATGTCCTTTATGGAGTTTTGAGTTTAACTTGGTCAATTTTTAAGATATTGAATTTTTTTTAAACAACTTTCTTAAATTAAAATTAAAATTATAAATATTAAAACAATCAAAAATTAATTTCTAGCTAATTTCTCGAAATAGCATGATCGACTCTAATATGTACAGTGAAATTCGCAAAAAAGAAATGAATGACACACAATATTTCATATCATTGCAAATTATGATCGCCACACAAAGTAATAGAGTAAATGATATTATGGAGGAAAAATGGTGTATAAGATAGCATGGAGGAAGATGGAGACTTTTTAAACCGCGCTTAGATGATACTAGTATTTGATGCACAGTTCTTAACTGTGTTTTTTTTTTTGAAATTTAAGATATATTACGTGAATATTTTAGTATTTATATAAATTCAATCACAATATATTTTTATACATAAAAATTCAACATCTATTTCTTTCCGTTGGTTTATTCGCAGCCCTTTGGCAAAGGAAATATAAATTATCCAATATTAGCTCATTATATTAGTTTTTTTGTAGTTTTGCGTGTTTTTTAATTTTAATTTTGTACTATAAATGTCACACTCAAACCAACTTCCCTTTTTTTTCGATGGGTGGTTAAAAGTAGTACAAGAACATTCTTGTAGCATATATAGCTAATTCAAAGTATATAATTATCTATTAACGCTCAGGCTTCAACAACATCTCCACCAGTGATCTCAATGACTCGACGTCAAGAACTTCAACTCCATTGCGCAAGCAACTTCATGTAATACACAACTGCCACGCCGGCGACAGACAGAATAGACAACCTCCACGCAGATGCAGAAAAAATGAAAGACACCTAAATGGAAACAAAATCCATTAGGTAAATATAGTGAAAGTAAAATTTAAATCCTGAACCTCTGAAAAATTTGTCATACCAACTGCCTTTAACTCTCTTTAAATCTTCTTTTTAACTAGTAATAAAAACAGCCCCACCCATTAAACCCGACCCGATTACGAGCAAGATTATCAACAATTGCCGGGTCAGAAAAACCCGGCCGATACACTTTCCGGATCGTACGTCGAATCATCATCGTCATCATATCCTCCGTTCTGCGGTATCGAAGCCCTTTTTCTCACGTCTGCTTCTCCCGTGCGGTGGTTGGTAGAGAAGCTAATCCAATCTAACCACCCCAAGTGACCTCGCTGGCTGACGCAACGCAAACCAACAGCAACATCCTGTTCGTTAGGGTTTCCTAGTTTTTTAGGGTTTTCAATTTCGACTCATGGCCGACGACGACGACGAGGTCGCCAACGTGGACGAGTCTTTACAAACACCAACGCCACAATCGCATAGAATTGATGAAGGATTGGGAACGGAGGTGGTTGAGGATGAATTGCCGAATCGGGAGCAAGAAGCGGCGTTGAGTGAAGGTGAGGCTGTGGAGATTTTGGAGGCGGTTGTTGATGGTGTTGAGAGTGAGGGATTTGAGTTCGGCGGATCTGAGGGAGTTGGTGGAGGTGGTGTGGGCATTGAGGGAGTTGAGGATGAGAAGGGTGAAGAAACTGAAGTTGTTGAGGTTAACATTGGTGAAGGAGGTGATGGTGAATCTGAGAATGTGAAGGGGAAAGTAGGTGTTAAGTTAGAGACTGGTGCGGCTAGTGAAGGATATAGCTTGAAGGCTGCTTTTGGTGATGTGGAGAAGATCCATGAGTCCAGTAAGGTGGAGGGTGGAGAGGATAATGTGGATGGAAAATCAGATGTGGGTGGTATGGTTGTAGAAGAGTGTCATACGAAAGATGTTGTAGAAGAGAAAGGGGAGGAATTTATAAAGAATCTTGCTGCTGAACAGTGTGCGGTGATGACTGCATGTGACGATATGGAGCAGATTGATCACTTTGGTGAGAAAGTGAAAGAAGATGATGGAGAGGAGAATGCTGCTGCAGGCTCTGATTTTATTGGCAAGGGTGTAGAGGATTGCCACAAGAATGCTGCTGTAGAAGAGAAAGTGAAGGAGGAGGAGAATCTAGCTGCAGAACAGAGTTTAGCCGTGACTGCTATTGGTGATACAGCTCAGATAGATGAGTCCAGGGACACATTGAAAAAAGAGGAGGTTATAGATGATAATGTGGCTGGGAATACTGATTTAATCAGTATGGTTACAGAAGACTCTCATATGGATGATGCAATAGTAGAAGAAAAAGGTGAGGAATTTGAAAAGAATGTGGCTTTGGAACAGTGTGCGGTCGTGACTACTACTGGTGGTATGGATCAGATTGTTGACTCCAGGAACAAGTCAAAAGAAGATGGAGTCAGAGAGGAGAATGTTGCTGGAGACTCTGAAAAGAATACTGTGGAAGTTACTAGGGATCATATTGACGAGTCAGGTAATGTGGAGAATGCGGCTCGTGATGGAGATGAAGAGATGGGAACAGAAGAAGAAAGCACAAATAACCAGGAAAAATTGGAAGAAGGCCTTTCGGCAGCTCCAGATGTAGAATTTTCTCTGCACAAAGTTATGCTGGAACCAACCACTGGTGATGGAGATGAAGAGATGAGATCAGTAGAAGAAAAGATAGATAACAAGGAAAAAATAGAAGAAGACCTTTCGGCAGCTCCAGATGTAGAACTTTCTCTGCACAAAGTTGTATTGGAACCAACCACTGGTGATGGAGATGAAGAGATGGGATCAGAAGAAGAAAACTCAGTTAACAAGGAAATGTTAGAAGAAAACCTCTTGGCAGCTCCAGATTTAGAATTTTCTTTGCAGGAAGTTGTACTGGAACCAACCACGGTTGTTGGGGATGAGGAGATGGGATCAGAAGTAGGAAACAAAGAGAACAATGAAAAGTTAGAAGAAGATCTTTTAACATCTACTGATGTAGAATTTTCTTTGCATAATGTTGTACTGGAAACAGCCGCTGGTGATGGGGATGAGATGGGATTAGAAGTAGAAAACAAAGAGAACAAGGGAAATTTAGAAGAAGACCTTTCGACAGCTCCTGATGTAGAATTTTCTTTGCATAATGTTGTACCGGAAACAACTGCTGGTGATGGGGATGAAGAGATGGGATCAGAAGAAGATAACTCAGTGAACAAGGAGAAGTTTGATAAAGACCTTTCAGCAGCTTCAGATGTAGATATTTCTTTGCACAATGTCGAATTGGAACCAACCGCTGGTGAAGAGGATGAAGAATTTGTAGATGGAGAAGAGCCATCTAGAGCTGATGCAATTGAATTGCATATCGAGACGCCAGATTCAGAAAAAGGCAACATTAAACCGAAAAGAGGGAGGAAGCCATCAAAAGTTGCATTATTAAAGAAGACAGAAGAAGATGTGTGCTTTATTTGCTTTGATGGTGGTGATCTTGTTGTTTGTGACCGAAGGTAAATTTCATTTTGTTTGGTTGCACATTTTTTAAATAGGCAATTACATTCTCTGTTTCTGATGTGTTGTGCATGCTGATAAGATATTTGTCAAATGATCACCAAATTTCTTTGGATCTTTAGAGGGTGCCCAAAGGTTTATCATCCTTCATGTGTTAATCGCGATGAAGCATTTTTTAAAGCCAAGGGTCGGTGGAACTGTGGTATGTCATTTATTTAATTTAATTGTTATAAGGTTTCTTTTGAATGTCTATTTTTTGACTAATTACATTGTTGAGTTTAACCATGAGTATCATATACATTGAAGAAAATAATTGCTCAACATATTTCTGTGTGCGACTTCAAAATGTTTTTTGATTTTGTTTTATCATAATTTGAAGAAAAAAAATGAATAGTAGGATGGTGCTTATTAAATCCTCCTAACAAGCCTGGTTGTATGGGATTTTTTCACACCCTTACTTAAAAATTCATGTCTGGTGGATATAACTTGGGAATACCTTATGGTTTTTGTATTTGGATCACTATGCATATTTCAAAAGGTGTAAATATATTAGACAACTTTATGCAAGACTTGAGAGGCATGGACAAGGATGAATGTCATTCTGGTCATGCTGGCCTATCATCAAACCACTTATGCGTACAGCACTTGTTGTCGTGTCAATATAAATAAAATACATTTTAATTAGTTGACACTCAACCACCCAGTTATCAGTTGTCACCATACGAGCAAACCTGTTTTGCGAGGGACCAAACATGCATGACGCTATTTTTGTAAATGGGTGGCCAAACATAGCAGATTGCATGCTTTGCCTTGTTGTGAACACTGTGGCGTCTGCGTATTTGTTCTTCTATTAAGAGTAGTGTCTGCACACTTGTCCCAACTTGCGCAAAACCTTACCAAGTGTGCTGCATGTTTGCATCTCATATAGCTATTTTGATAATTGTTGACTAAAATACTCCGCCACTGTGCATAGGTTAACTACTCTTGTTGTTGATTATTTGTTTCAGGTTGGCACCTCTGTAGCAAATGTGAGAAGAATGCTCAGTACATGTGTTTGACATGCACATTTTCCTTGTGTAAAGGGTGTATAAAAGACTCAGATTTCTATTCTATCAGGGGGAACAAAGGCTTCTGCGAGACATGCTTTAAAACTGTTAAGTTGATCGAAAGTAAGGAGCAAGGAAATAACGAGGTACATTTCATTTATAATTATGTGTTTGTATTTTCTACTCTTCTTTTTTTTCTCATCGTATTAGGATCTGATGTCACTTTTGGTACTTCATTGATTTCAGGAAAATTCCAATTTTGATGACAAGACCTGTTGGGAGTCTCTGTTTAAGGATTATTGGATGGATATGAAAGAGAGGCTTCAGTTGACATCTGAAGAACTTGCCCAATCAAATAATCCCTGGAAAGGTTATGATGTGATTACCTCTAAACAAAAGCCAGCTGATGCGACATACGATGTGAATGATATTGCAGGTTCTGGTTTAAATAATTCATCTGGCAATGTAATAGCTGTTACTCCTAAAAGAAAGAAAAACAAGAGATTGTCAAAATCTGTTGCAAAGGGTGAAGTTTCTCGAAGTGGTTCAGATAGTTCTGAGAATGGCAACAAAAGTAAAAGAAGGAAGACAAAGAATCAGTTGATGCCTTCGAGGAAGAGGGGGTCATCAGGAAATGAAGGAGTTGACAGAGGATCTAAATGGGCATCGATTGAGCTTCTAAAATTTGTTATGCACATGAGGAATGGTGATGCATCAATCCTATCTCAATTTGAAGTACAGGAGCTCCTTCTTGAGTATATCAAAACAAATAAACTCCGAGACCCACGGCGTAAAAGTCAAATAATTTGTGATGCAATGCTGAAAGGTTTATTTGGGAAGCAGCGTGTGGGCCATTTTGAAATGCTGAAGCTTCTTGAGTCCCACTTTCTTATGAAAGAGGATAGTAATGAAGATGAATTTCATGGAAGTAGCGTTGATAACGGAGCCATTCCATCGGATGAACTTGCGAAAGCTGAAGCATCTGCCAAGACAAATAAAGATAAGAAGCGCAAGATGCGTAGAAAAGGATTTGGCGGAGGAACGCAGTCAAATACTGCAGATTATGCAGCTATTGACATTCATAATATCAGCCTAGTTTTTTTGAGGCGCAACCTAATGGAGATTCTACTTGAAGATGTTGACAATTTTCAAGATAAAGTTGCTGGTGCATTTGTAAGAATACGGATCACTGGTAGTAATCAAATTCAAGATATGTATAGGCTAGTACAAATCGTTGGTAAGTGTACGGAAGTTCATCCTCTGTTGGTCACAACCTTGCCTACTCTTTGGCTTGAATGAAATTTGAAGTGAAATTCAGTATCGAACTTATTAATGAATTTCCTTTAATGACATCTATCAGGTACTACCAAGGCTCCTATGCCATATAAAGTTGGAAAACGCACGACTGACTTCAACCTGGAAATACAGAATTTGAACAAGCAAGAGGTCGTATCAATTGATATAATCTCAAATCAAGAATTTACCGAGGTGATTGGTTCTTTATCATTTGTTACTCAAGTATCGTTATTCTTTGCCTGTGATGGATGGATATAATTTCGCTCGTTGGTACTATCATTTGTTTCCATTTTTTGAACCTAAAACGGCCCTTGAAACTATATTCGTATTTTGCCGCAAAGACTGCCATTATTATCGATAAATGGTAGTGAAAGTAAATACAACGTGACATTATTAACATCTGCGGTATCCAGTGTTAGTGTTATTTAGCTCTCTTTTCTGCTGTTAATTGTATTATACTTTCGTACCAAATGTGAGGTTATCTTAATTTGCAACTGCGTGAAATTACAACTATGTTTCTGCTATTATCATTTTGTGTCAAATGTTTGTAATTTATTTGTCCAATTTTCTTTCAAAATCAATAGGATGAGTGCAGTCGACTTCGGCAGAGCATTAAGTGTGGACTGATCCCCCGGTTGACTGTGGTACGCCATCACTTTACTCTTTTTTAACAATGTTGTGATGTGTTGGCTCTTGTGTACTAAAAATGAATAGTGTAATTAATTATATGGCTTATGATTGCTTTCAGGGTGATATTCTTGAGAAAGCCATGGATCTCCAAGCTGCTCGTGTCAATGATGTAAGTTGTCTCTCTGTGGTAGGATAGTCACCTGCTAATTTGGGCATGTGCTATATGTAGATCTTAGAGCGTATATGTTTTAAAAGCTTAATAAGTCGTTAAGATATATTTTGTTAGATTTGTAAAAAGCTTAAAGTGTGAAGATATGTTTAACTCGCTCAAGGTTGCAAGTGTTACAGTTAGCACGCAGTCAAACCTCATTGCTGCTGTTTATGCATTTTTCAGTTCTTAATTAGTCATTGGTGAATGGTGACAGTCGTGTCAAAACCTTACTTTCACATTATGAAACTTTTTTGGTATTCTGTAGCTGCTCACCCCGGACTTCATGTGTTCATTCTGGGTTGATTTTTTTTCCTGCTGTCTGTCTAATTATATATTTGTTTTGATAAAAGTGCGAGGAAGTGCTGTTTTTTACACAAAAAATATATACTAACAGTTATTGCGCTTGATGCAGTGGCTGGAAACGGAGATGGTACGGTTGAGTCATCTGTGTGATCGTGCAAGTGACATGGGGAGAAGAAAAGAATATCCTTTTCCTGGAAACATTCTTGAAATTACATTGATGATTGATCATCTTTAACATTTTATGTTTTTCTTGTTTATTGAGCGTACTTTTGTTGTTCATGGTCTTGGATTGTTAGTCTTGACCTTTATTCCACGCTTAGGGAAAATGTAGAGAAACTGCAGAATCTGAAGAAACCAGAGGAGCGCCAACGCAGACTTGAGGAGATACCTGAAGTACATTCCGACCCTAAAATGGACCCGTCTTATGAATCTGATGAGGAAGAAGAGGCTGACGATAGGAAACAAGGTTTGTCTCCCCATATATATATTTTTTCTTTCAGCCAATTTAATCGCAGTACCGCTTCTCTTCTAGACTTCTTGTCATGTGTGGTATGTAATTTTTTTCCCGGACGCTTGCAGAAACCTTCTTGAGGCCCAGAAGGTCCAGCCTTACTCGCGCAGTGAAGGAAACTCCTCTTCAAAAAGGAGGTACTGCAGTTACTGACTCCTGGAGTGGGACCAAAGGTCATTCTGACACTAGTCGTGAACTAGGCAGAAGCTTGTCAGGCAAGGGGTTTTCAAGCAAAGGGGATGACACTAGTTTAACTGGATCATTTACTCGTGCTCAAGGGAGAAGTGATGAGAATGAGCTCTTACATGCTCGAGATAAGCAGGTCCTTTATAGCTCTCAACTGGGTGGTGGAAACACCCATGCGACAGTTGCATCTGAGTCAGTAGGTGGAAATGTTTCAGATTCTCACAAAACAATTGCTTCGGTGTCGCCTCAGACTACTACAACAGTGAATGAGTCGGAGAAAATATGGCATTATAAAGACCCATCTGGGAAAGTCCAAGGACCATTTTCCGTAGTCCAACTCCGCAAATGGAACTCAACAGGTTTCTTCCCCAAAGACCTTGCTATATGGAAAATCAACGAAGATCAGGATGATGGCATATTACTATTAGATGCACTAGCGGGGAGATTTCACAAAGAAATTAAATTAAATGCCAACCTATCAAATAAATCCAGTATTGTACAAAGTGAACTGTCATCTCTGTCGCATTCTGGAAGGACTGCTGCTAATGGAAGCATAGCCAACAGGGCCTCTCCGTCTCAAATTTCTTTGGTTGGTCACACAAAACTATCTGTTGATGTTTCCATGAATTCTGGAGGTAATAGGAGTTCAGGCAATGATAGCAGAAATGAGTATATGAACCTCCCTTCACCAACTCCAAACCAAATTCTGGGTTCGACAGAGGGAGAAGCTTCAGTCAACAGACTATCATCAGTCGCTCGTACTGTTCCTTTGTCATTTTCAGCTGATGGCACTCACTTATATGGATCTCCAACCAACTCATCAGCTGCAAATCCTTACGAAACAACATACAGTAAGCAAACTAGTTCTTATGGGTATCATATGCAGCAACCAAATCCATCTGCCGTTTCAGTTAATGCAGAGGCCGAATCAAGAATTTCTGTCTCAGCTTCCCCAAACATGATGAAATCTGTTGCTCCTCAAGTTCAACCAACTGGTCAGGATGCTTCGAATAATCAGATTCCTCTTTCCGCTTCCAATGCTTATAACCAATGGAGCAACCCTGCCGCTGCCAGCACTGAAAAACCTGTTGGATCTTTTCCAAACCAAGGCTTTTCGGGAACTCCTGCTTCGACCACATGGAGGTCTCCGACAACCCCGGTCAATCAACAACCTGGAATGCAGCCTTTGGTAGTTCCGGATCAATCTTGGAGACCTGTTTCTGCAAATCCAAACATGGGTTGGGGAGTAGTTCAGGCTAACACAAATGTTAGTTGGACTCCCACCGGTCAAGTAACACCACAGATAAATCCCAACTGGGCTGCGCAAGGCATGTTCCCTGTAATCGGAAATGCCGCAGCTGGCTGGGTCCCTTCTGGAAACAGTATGCCTGGTTACGCAGCTCAAGTGAACAATCAAATTGGTGGACTCATGAATCCTGGATGGGGAGGTCTAACGTCAGCAAATACCAACGCTAACCAACCTTGGGTGGCAGCTGGTCAAGGCAGCCTGCCAAACACCTCTACCCATAATAATAACACCAGTTACCAAGCTTCATGGGCAGCAAATGGGCAGAATGTAAATGATCGATACTCAAACAACCGACAACAGGGAGGTGATGGCGGCGGATACCACCAGTGCGGAGGTGGAGGCCAACCTAGAGTTTGCGAATACTACTTAAGCAACCGATGCAGGAAAGGAAGCGCCTGCAAATGGCTGCACCCACAGCGACAATGAAGATCAAAAATAATGTTATCCTAGATATTGTACAGCAATTTTAACAGAGGAATGTGGAGCATCCGCGGATGATCGATCAGTGTTTTTGCTGTGTAACACCACAAGTTTAGATTCAAGCAGCTTAGAACTAAACCTGGTGATATCCTCTGTAGTAGGTTACCTTTCGTTAGCATAGTTCATCCGTATTTTTTGTAGTGGGATTATACAACCTTTTACATCAACATTTTTTTTTTTTTTCGATGGGTAGTACAAGACTATTTA
This sequence comes from Echeveria elegans, assembly GCA_035048345.1. Classification (NCBI taxonomy): domain Eukaryota; kingdom Viridiplantae; phylum Streptophyta; class Magnoliopsida; order Saxifragales; family Crassulaceae; genus Echeveria; species Echeveria elegans. The sequence continues at coordinate 19,399 of JAWWMW010001545.1, forward strand.
TACAGCATATCTATGCTAGCTAAATAAAGTACATAAACTTCAATTAATGCGTGAGCTTTCGGCATCACCACCAATACTGGCTTCATCTCAATCGACAACGCCAACGACGGGTAGAATAGACAACCACTGAGGAGTTTGTCTGACTCCTCAATCAATGGGCCACCACCCCATTAGTTTACATCAACATATTAAGCAGTTTAAAAACAAAACATATATAGCATTTGACAACGTCAGTTTACAGCTGATCAAACTTAACAACTGCTAGTATTAAAAAGTCAGTGCTTCTAAGTTGTAATTTCAGTTCAACCTGCTTTTGACAAAAACGGAATCAGATCTGGTGCAGCCACGCAAGTAGCTGTACCGTTACTTCTTTCATCTTTTCGGCACCCTTTGATTCTGAATCTGATTTTGACGTAAACTAGAGAATTGTAGCTGATTCAAAGAGCTACATTTCTGTAGTTTACATCGAAATCAAATTATAAGTCGAAGGGTTCCGAAAATAGGTGCGAAGTTACGGTTCAGAACAACCCTGAACAAAACAGATTCGTCTTTTGATGCTTAGGGGGCTTGTTGTGAACACAATACTTGTCCGTTGAAAACGTTCTATATATCGTTGGAAATCTGATACAAAGAGCTACAATTCTTTAGTTTACGTCAAAATCAGATTCGGACTCGAAGAATGCCGAAAATGGGTGCGAAGTTACGGTGCTGCGAGTGGCAGCGCAGCACCAGATCAGAATCCGACAAGAACAGACTGACAAGTGACATGTCACGCGCTCCGATGCTGACGGATGAGATCGAATTGGGCTTTGGACCAAACGACTAGTGGCGGAGGTAGGAATTAAATCAGTTAATAATAAATATATAAACAAGCTATGGTGGTGGTTGATCGGAAATTGTGGTGGTGGTCGGTCGGAAGTTGTGGTGGTCGTATTACGTGCAAAGGTGTTACAAATGAGTAAAAGTAATGAATTTGTTGTTTTGTTTATAATCACCAAAAACTTTAAGAAAGATTTTGAATTTAGTTTTTAATTAAAAAAGAGAATAAAAATAAATTCAAAACAAATTCAAAATAATTTCAAAATTAATTTATAAACTGTACCTTATAAAAGAATTTCTCAAATTTAATTAGCATGTAGCCCAAGCCAAATGGACCTGCCTACGCCCCTG
>JAWWMW010001545.1:20668-31600 GCA_035048345.1 Echeveria elegans
TTCTAAAATTTGTAATGCACATGAGAAATGGTGATGCATCGGTCCTATCCCAATTTGAAGTACAGGAGCTCTTGCTTGAGTATATTAAAACAAATAAACTCCGAGACCCCCGCCGTAAAAGTCAAATAATATGTGATGCAATGCTGAAAGGTTTATTTAGAAAGCAGCGTGTAGGCCATTTTGAAATGCTAAAGCTTCTTGAGTCCCACTTTTTTATGAAAGATTATGGTAATGTAGATGAAAATGGAAGTAGTGTTGATAACGGAGCTAGTCTATCAGATGAACTTGTGAAAGCTTATGTGTCTGGCAATGCAAATAAAGACAAGAAGCTCAAGATGCGTAGAAAAGAATTTGGCAGAGGAACCCAGTCAAATACCGCAGATTACGCAGCCATTGACATTCATAATATCAGCCTGATCTTTTTGAGGCGCAACCTTATGGAGATTTTACTTGAAGATGTTGACAATTTTCAAGATAAAGTTATTGGTGGCTTTGTAAGAATACGGATCACTGGTAGTAATCAAATTCAGGATATGTATAGGCTAGTCCAAATCGTTGGTAAGTGTACGGAAGTTCATCCTCCATTGGTCACCACCTGGCCTACTCCTTGTCTTGAATGAAAGTTGAAGTAAAATTTTGTATCTACCTTATTAATGAGTTTCCTTAAATGGCATCTATCCAGGTACAACCAAGGCTCCTGCGCCATATAAAGTTGGGAAACAGACAACTGATATCGACCTGGAAATACAGAATTTGAACAAGCAAGAGGTCGTATCAATTGCCATAATCTCAAATCAAGAGTTTACTGAGGTCTGGATGCATATCATTTGTTACTTACGTATCGTTATTCTTTGCCTCTGATAAATACATATTATAGATTCTCTCGTTGGTGTCAACATTTGTTTCCATTTTTTGAACCTAAATGGCCTTGAAGCTATACTATCGAATTGTGCCGCAAAAGACTGCCGTTATTATCTAAAAACTATTTAAGAATTAAATGCAATGTGACATTTTAAATATCTGCAATATGCACTCTTGGTATTATTCAGCACTCTTTTTTTTTGTTACCTGTGTTATACTTTCATACGAAACGGCATGAAAATAACAAATACTGCAACTGCTATTATCTTTTGGTGTCACCTGTGTATAATTTATTTGTTGATTTTTCCTTTCAAAATCAATAGGATGAGTGCAATCGACTTCGGCAGAGCATTAAGTGTGGATTGATTCCCCGTTTGACTGTGGTAAACCATTATTTTAAACTTTTGTAACAATCTTGTGATGTATTGGTTCTTGTGCACCAAATACTAAATGTGTGATGAAGTGTATTAATTATACGGCTTATGATTTCTTTTAGGGGGATATTCTTGAGAAAGCCATGGATCTCCAAGCTGCTCGTGTCAATGATGTAAGTTGCCTCTCTATGGTAGTGGTAGCATAGTCACCTGCTAATTTGGGCATGGACTAACACTTCGAAACAATGTTTACAAGGTGGAAAATGTAGAGCTTGCCACATATAGGTTTTAAAAGCTTAAGAAGTCATTTAGATATTTTTTGTTAGATTTGTGAAAAACTAAAAGTGTAAAGATGTCTAACTTGCTCAATCGGAAAGTGTTACAGTTTGGCAGGCTGTCTGACTACCATGCTATCATAATTCATACCTCATTGCTGCTGTTTATACATTTTTCAGTTCTTGGTTAGTCCTTGGTACTTGTGTTTGTCAGAACTTTACTTTTGAATTATGGAACTTGTGTGGCATTCTGTAGTTGCTCACCCAGACTTCAGATGCATTCATTGTGGGTCAAATTTTTCATGCTGTCCGTCCATGTCTTTATTTGTTTTGATAAAAGTGTAAGAGTAAGGACATATGGAGTTTTTTACCCATGATCATATATACTAACAATTAGTTCTCTTGATGCAGTGGCTGGAAACTGAGATGGTACGACTGAGTCATCTGTGTGATCGTGCAAGTGATATGGGGAGAAGAAAAGAATATCCTTTTCCTTTAAACATTCTTTAGATTACATTGTTCATCTTTAACATTTTCTACTTTTCTTGTTTATCTACTTTACTTGTGTTGTTCAGTTGATCCTGGATTGTTAGTCTTGACCTTTATTCCACGCTTAGGGAAAATGTAGAGAAACTGCAGAATCTGAAAAAACCGGAGGAGCGCCAACGCAGACTAGAGGAGATACCTGAAGTACATTCCGACCCTAAAATGGATCCATCTTATGAATCTGATGAGGAAGAAGAGGCAGACGATAGGAAACAAGGTTTGTCTCCGTATCTCTTCTTCTTTTTCCAATTAAATCGCAGTACCACTTGTATCTCTTCTTCTTTTTCAAATTAAATGGCAGTACCACTTCTCGTTTTAACTTCTTGTCATGTTTGGTATGTAATATTTTTGGGGCGATTGCAGAAACCTTCTTGAGGCCCAGAGGGTCTGGCCTTACCCGGTTAGGAAAGGATACTCTTTCTCCGCGAAAAGGAGGTTCTGTAGCTGCTGACTCCTGGAGTGGGACCAAAGGTCACTCTGAAATTAGTCGTGAACTAGGCAGAAGCTTATCAAGCAAGGGTTTTTCTAGCAAAGGGGATGACACTAGTATAACCGGAGAACTAACTCGTGGTCACGGGAGAAGTTATGTGAATGATCTCTTACATTTTAGAGATAAGGAGAAGGTTCATTATAGCTCTCAACTGGGTGGTGGAAACACCAACCCGACAGTTGCATCTGAATCTGTAGGTGGAAGTGTTTCAGATTCTCATCTAACAGTTTCTTCGTTGTCGCCACTGACTACTACAACAGTGAACGAGTCGGAGAAAATATGGCATTATAAAGATCCGACTGGGAAAGTCCAAGGACCATTTTCCATAGTTCAACTCCGTAAATGGAACTCTACAGGTTTCTTCCCCAAAGACCTAGCTATATGGAAAATCAACGAAGATCAGGATAATGGCATATTACTATTAGATGCGCTAGCCGGAAAGTTTCACAAAGAAACTAAATTAAATGGCAACCTATCAAACAAATCCAATATTGTACAAAGTGGATTGCCATCTTTGTTGCAATCTGGAAGGACTGCTGCTAATGGAAGCCTAGCAAACAGCGCCTCGCCATCTCAAATTTCTTCAGTTGATCATACAAGACTCTCAGTTGATGTTTCCATGAGCTCTGGAGGTAATAGGAGTTCAGGCTACGATAGCAGAAATGAGTATGCGAACCTCCTTTCGCCAACTCCAAACCAAATTCTGGGTTCGACAGGGGGAGAAGCTTCAGTGAACAGACGATCATCTGTCTCTCGCGCCGTTCCAGGGTCATTGTCAGCGGATAGCACTCAGTTGTATCAATCTCCGACCACCTCATCAGCTGCAAATCCTTATCAAACTACACACAGTCAGCAAACTAGTTCTGCTGGGTATCATATGCAGCAACCAAACCCATATGCTGCTTCAGTTAATGCAGGGGTGGAATCAAGAATTTCTGTCTCAGCTTCCCCAAACATGATGCAATTGCAATCTATTGCATCTCAAACATCTGGCCACAATGCTTCGAATAATCAGATTCCTCTTTCTGCTTCCAACTCTTCTAACCAGTGGAGTAACCCTCCCGCTGCCAGCACTGAAAAACCTGGTGGATCTTACTCGAACCAAGTTATTTCGGGAACGCCTGCTGCGACCACATGGAGGCCTCCCACAGCCCTTGTCAATCAACAACCTGGAATGCAGCCTATGGTAGCCCCAGACCCATCATGGAGACCTGTTTCTGGAAACACAAACATGGGTTGGGGAGTAGTACAGGCGAATGCAAATGCTAGCTGGACTCCTACCGGGCAAGTAACACCACAGATGAATCCCAACTGGGCACTCCAAGGCATGGTCCCTGTAATGGGAAATGCCGCAGCTGGCTGGGTCCCTTCTGGAAACAGCATGCCTGGTTACACAACTCAAGTGAACAATCAAGTTGGCGGAATCAAGAATCCTGGTTGGGCAGGTGCAACTTCAATGACTACCAACACTAACCAACCTTGGGCGGCAGCTGGTCTAGGCAGCCTGCCAAACACCAGTAACCAACCTTCATGGGCAGCAAATGGGCAGAATGTGAATGATCGATACTCAAACAACCGACAACAGGGAGGAGAAGGTGGATATCACCGGCGTGGAGGTCAACATAGAGTATGCGAATACTACTTGAGCAACCGATGCAGGAAAGGAACCGCTTGCAAATGGCTGCACCCACAGCGACAATGAAGATCAATAATGTTATCATAGATTTTGTACAGCAATTTTAGCAGAGGTATGTGTCAGCTCATCGATGTTTTTGCTCTGTAACATGTCTTGCTTCATTTGTAACACCATAACTTTAGATTCAAGCAGTTTTAGAACCGAAGCACAGGCCACTTCCCTTCTCCAAAGTATTACTGCAATTCATCTGAGGTCAGCACTCGGCAACATTAGTGCGTGTATAAAATAATAATAAAATAATAAATTGTGAGAAAAAAGTTGAAGATTAATGTAAAGTTATTAAGGCTTCGTTTGGTTGTGGAAAAAAGTGAGTAAAAAAATTTTTAAAGAAAAATTATTTTTTTATGAGAAAGTTGTAAGAAAAATTTATTTAATTTTGACTATTTTTTATTTTTTTCCTTACAACCAAACTCATATTTCATTTTCATTCAAATTTTTTCTTTAAATTTTCTTTTTCTCTCTTTTTTCTCCGCAGTCAAACGAGGCCTAAGTGTTGTCATAATTATTAAATGTGAGTGATGTTGTGTGTAATTAGTAATAAATAAAGGGTATTTTTATTGTTTTTAATTTTAATGGTATTAAGAGTAATTTATAAATCGAGTATATTTTCTTTATTATTAATAACATTAATTTTAATATTAGAATAGTAAATTTTACTCTAATTAATGTTTAATTAATTGCGTCATATATAATGCGGTGAAGAGAGCGCGTGACGCTGATGACAATTTCTGCAAGATGGAGTCGCCGGCGGACGACGGAGGCCTGAGTCGGAGCTCTGGCGGAGAAAGTAAGAGCGGCGGAAAGTCATGCACGGGATATCTTTACCACTCATCCGTTCTCAATTCCAAATCTCGAAACCCTAGATGCGTAGGCATCTCCAGAACTCTCCACCAAGGTCTTGCGATTGATTGTGATTTCTGATTCTATTGATTAATTTTCTCGTTCGTGTATTTTCGGATTTTGTGTTTTGTTTGATTCCATTTGAATTTTTTATTGTGTTGTAATTAGAGATTTTTCAAACTGAATCCTTTTTTGATGATTAGAAGAATTTGTGATTTAGTGTTGATGATGAAATGGCGATGGTGTGTTTTGGTTGTTTATCGTTCCGGATTATGTAGTGAAAGAAGCGGAGGTGCAAAAGTATGAGAGCGGGCGGAAAATGGCTGAGTTTAGATACTCTTGTATTGGCTACTCTGTTCACATGAGGAAAGCGGGTCAATTGACGAAAAAAGAGGAACTTCCTTTCTGTATGGGACTGGAGGTATTTTCATTTCCGTCCAATTCTCCCTAGTTTCCGCACTTGGGGTCGAATAAGGGATAAATTGCTTATTAGTTGGTCATTTCTAGAAGTATGAATCATAAGGACTATTGTTTCTCATTTTTCATCGGGTAGTTGTAAAAAGCATGTTTTGAGATTGGTAAATAAACTTCTTTTGGTATCAGTGTTTAAGAGCCCTATAAGATGGCATGGTTATCACATTGCAGTTTAATCGCCCTTGTTAATAGTGTAAATGTTTGCTTTGGTTTAAAGATTCTTATGTTGAGAAAGGCTGAAGATTCGGGTTCAGACAATGTTCTTGCTCACTCTCACAGGAAAGAAGGTAAGCCCTTATTGTATCCTTAAGCATCAATCACCATAATTTTATTTAAATTCCCACGTCCCAGTTGATGACATTGAAAGAAAGTTCCTTGTCTTTGGTTTTCTTTATGGTGGATCTGCTGCTTGCAAAAGAAAATTGTACCCGTATCTACACATATTTACATTAATAATCATTTTTCGAAGATATAACTTCATTGTCTTTGGTTATCTCGAAGATGATCTAAGTTCACCTCAACCTCGTCCCTACAAACCTGCACCAGCACCAGCACCAGCACCAGCATCTCCTGCTCGGGAAGAGTTCATAAACAGGCAAGCTACATAAACTTGCAAACACCTGCAACTTCTCTACACGTCAAAGTTTCAGCAGACTAAACTGTTTCACAAAAATGCAGATTTGCAAAAAGCGCAACCCTCGTGGCATCTGGTGTAGTCAAGAATGCCAATAAAGTTTGCAACCAAATAAACTCCGCCATAGAAAATATTCTGTACCCCTACCGCAGACGGCCAAAGTAAACCAGTTAACTCCACAGATACCAAAATCAAAACAACTCATCTGTCTGCACTGTGAACTTACATCATTGGATTATGTGTGCATCAGATAGTTTCTACTTATTGATGTTGAGAATTCTTCAGATACAACGGAAGCTTACTTCCACTATGTTGTAACATATGAGTAATTTAAAGTCAGATTGTAAATTGCACAGTAGAAAGCAACCTGGTACAGTGGTACTAGGTAACTAAATAATTACACAAGTTCCAGGCTTTTCTTGCTATGCACACATTTTTCTTCTAAAACTCGAATCAAATCCTACCTTCCCCAATGTTGTTTGTGTTCCTAATTTTTTGTCCAATAGTTGCTTGAGTGTTGTAGTGTTAAACCAACAAAACAACAAGCTGAGAGTTTCTTGTCCCTGGACAACATCAACAACAACAAGTCCTTTAAGTTGCAAGTTGAGATTTGTACACTTTCGTTGTCCACTCTTTATTTTCCAGTGATACAAAAATCTGATATCTTTTCTGAAAGCAAAGCCAAACAGACTTCGTGCATCACATTTCCAATAGCAACGGCCAGGAATAGCCCTCACTTCTCCACTCTCACCATTAGTATTTCACTCCACATCCTCTGGAAGTTAACTTTTGCAGAACCCCAAAGCTTCAAGCTCTCCTTTCTTATAAATCTCCCCAATACCAAAACCCCAATTTGACACTCAGTAATGCATCTTAAATCCCTGTCTGGCAACTTCCTTGTTCATAAACCTTACAAAAGATCCAATCTTTACTGTCCCAACCAGCAGCAGTTGCTGCTTCCTCAGTCAAATGGGGTTCTAAATAGGTCAGTTCTGAGGCTTGGGTGTGGTGGGTTGGTGCTCAAAAGGGGGCTGCTTGTGACCTCATGTGTCACTCCCAGCAAGGAGATTGTGGAGGTTGTAGATGATGATGAAGATGGGGGTCGAGTGGAAGTGGAGGCTGAGATAGGGAGCCAAGGCATTTGGAGTGATATTAAGGAGATTGTGATGTTTACTGGGCCTGCAACAGGGTTGTGGCTTTGTGGTCCTTTGATGAGTTTGATTGATACTGCTGTAATTGGTCAAGGAAGTTCCATTGAGCTTGCAGCTTTGGGTAATTAAAATTTGGATTTTTATGTTCGTGACAACTTTCTGCTTCTTGCTTGTCATGTTTGATCTTTAATTTTTTCCGTTTGAATGTGCAGGTCCTGGAACGGTCTTATGTGATTACATGAGTTATGTCTTCATGTTTCTTTCTATCGCTACCTCAAATATGGTTGCTACTTCACTCGCTAAAAAGGTCAGTTATTTAGGCGTGCGTGCTGTTAACAATTCGTTGGCATTTAGTTTAGCGTAAGCTGCCATTCAACTACATTGTTATTTGTTAGAGAACAGAATTTGAGTGGTTAGTTTCATGAGCGTCAACCGGCAAGTTATGTGTCCGTCATTGACAAGGTAACCTAGATGGTTCTTGTCATATTGGCCTCTTCATATGTTACTTTTTGCAAAAAGGATTTCAATTTGATGTCAGACTGCTCTAAGATCCAGTTACTTAAAGGCTGGGAAGTTCCCGTTTGAGATTGCTAGTGCAGTATATTAGTATATATCCCTTGATGCAGTGGTCTGGTCATTTGTTCCAATGCTGAGAGTTAAAGATCATTCCTCAAGACCATATCTGATTATACGAATTTTCCAGGATAAGGGAGAGGTGCAGCATCAGATATCTATCTTACTCTTTGTAGGACTCGCATGCGGTGTTTTTATGATGATTTTCACAAAATTCTACGGTGCCTTGGCACTCACAGGTGATAAAAGGTTTGGATGTTTTCGATTTGGCTAATGTAAGTGTTAAGACCCATTTTAATTGATCTCTGATTTCATTTTTTAGCTTTCGCTGGCCCGAAAAATGCACACATCGTACCTGCAGCAAACACTTACGTCCAGGTTAGCTGTTGCATTTTTGTATATATCATGGTACTGATACAGCTTTAGTCCAAAGGGTCACCGCTGTTGAAGTGTTATTGACGCTACACACTCTTCAATATTTATTACTTGCCATGTACTGAAAACATTAATTTGCATCAGATACGAGGTTTGGCATGGCCTGCAGTTCTTATCGGATGGATAGCGCAGAGTGCAAGGTATGTCCGCTCCTAACACTTGCATATTTCATATGACGTGAGAGTAGTATCAAAAGAAAAAATTGTTATACCAGTTGATTGCGTCGTTACATTTTGATTTCGAAATCCGTACGATTGAATAGTTTCTGTATGAACTGATATTACCATCTGCCTTGATCTTTCAGTTTGGGGATGAAAGATTCCTGGGGTCCATTGAAGGCTTTGGCCGTTGCTAGTGTTGTTAACGGCGTTGGCGACATAGTGCTCTGCAGTTATTTTGGATATGGTATTGTCGGTGCAGCTTGGGCTACTATGGTATCACAAGTATGTGAAATTCTTCTATCCATTTATGTTTTAATCAAGCGTCAAGTTGGATACTCCCATGTTACCATTATGTTGGCTCTTAGCGATGATTTTCCCAGGTTATTGCAGGTTACATGATGATTCAGGCGCTAAATGATAAAGGATATAATGCTTTCGCTTTTTTGGTTCCATCGTCCGAGGAGCTTCTGCAAATAGTGGCACTATCCGCACCAGTGTTTGTTACAATGATGGCCAAGGTTAAGTTTAATAACACCCTCATCGATCTACTATACTTCTCCCAGTAACTACATTGTTATGAATTTTGTTGTATAATCTGAGACACGGTAGCTTTTCAGGTTGCCTTTTATACGCTTATCATATATTTCGCGACATCCATGGGCACAAACACAGTTGCTGCTCATCAGGTTTTGTCTTGGAAGTTTAAAGTCCATCGAGTTGTCCATAACTCACCTAGATCTGATATGTACACTGGTATTTCTACAGGTTATGATTCAGACGTATACCATGTGCACAGTTTGGGGCGAGCCCCTTTCACAAACAGCTCAGTCATTTATGCCCGAGTTATTGTATGGCGCCAAGCGAAGTTTACCGAAGGTCAGCTCTTTTTTAGTTCCTAAACATTTTCCATCACTTCCTCTGACATATATCGTCTTGTCCAGGCCCGAAACCTTTTGAAATCACTTCTTATTATTGGAGCTACATTAGGTCTTGTTTTGGGAACAATCGGAACGCTAGTTCCTTGGTTGTTCCCCAACATATTTACATCCGATCCGGCTGTGACAAAACAGGTCATAGTATACCTTATTATGTAGTATCCTTTACATCTTTATCTATTAACACCGTCAGACATCTGACTTGCGGAAAACTTGTGACAACAGATGCACCAGGTTTTGATTCCATATTTTCTCTCATTATCAATCACGCCCTGCACTCACAGCCTCGAAGGGTCCCTACTAGTACGCATCCTGTATCTTTTTTCTTCTATGAATCCTCCGAGATTCTCATGGAATTTTGAGGATATCGGAAAAATGTCTGTAAAAACTTGTGCAGGCTGGACGAGAACTAAAATTCTTGAGTTTATCAATGAGCGGATGCTTTACTCTTGGTGCACTCGTGCTCGTGGTATGCTACTATGATCTTAAAACCTCATAAACCCGATATCAATGAATCTTTTACGCTTGTTTTTTTTCTTTCTAACCATAAGAAATTATTTGCAGGTTGTATGCAGTAAAGGATTCGGCCTGGCAGGCTGCTGGTATGGCCTAGTAGGTTTTCAGTGGGTAAGAAATCATCTCATCAGATTTCTGATCTGAACTTTAAATTTCAGAAAACCAGTTATTTAGAGGATATGAAGATAACCAAGTTATATTTTCTCAAACTTGTTCCAGGCTCGATTCTTCCTCGCTCTTCAACGACTATTCGCTTCGAATGGCGTGTTACTATCTGATCGCCTGGACCAACATCACTTGGAAAAAAAGCTAAAAGCCGCATAATTCCATAAAAAAAAACTGCATTTTTCTTAGCTTTTTCTTCCAGGAAATTTAGTGCGTTTGTCACTTATAATTCAAGTAATCAATCTTTACGTGCGCACATATATTATTCAAAAATTATATGAAAAATTCCTTTAGAGCGTTACTTTGTTGTTATCATTCATTTAGTAGTAATATTTAATATTTAATATTAATAAAACACAAGACACAAGTGGCAGTTATGGAGCTGACGACAAAAAAATTTCAAAAATACCCTTACAAGGTAAAATCACCCTAACTAAATATATCTTCACATTTTACGCACAAATTTAATTGTGTCATGTTTACTAGTTACAATAAAACGAGAGTACAGTTATAAATATTATTTATTTTATTGTTTTGTAGAGGTTTGGCATTAATCAATAATATTTAAAACTTTAGTTAAAAAAAAGCTCCACCGGGTCTCTCCTATACAGCTCAGATCTGAAATTTGTCGGTTGGACCGACATCTTTAGGACGACTTTTACACTGTATATAAATGCCAATAAACATCAAAACGACACAAATCGTGTACACTGGTCCATAGTAAGGTTTTGTTCTTTTGACATTAATTTAATTTCAGTTCAGTAGCTAAACATTCACTATTTTTAAAATTATTTTAAAAGTGTAAT
>JAWWMW010001545.1:37747-52350 GCA_035048345.1 Echeveria elegans
TTAATTAATTACATTTGCATATTATTTTTAATTTTAAAAAATAGTTTTGACAATAGTGAATGCGTCTTAAGCTTGTCGCATAGTTTCAAGTTTTATTACACTTTTAAAATAATTTTAAAAATAGTGAATGTTTATCTACTGAACAGAACAGAAATTAAATTAATATCAAAAGAACAGACCCAAAGATTTTTACCATCGTCCATTCATCAGCTCAATGCACTTTTGAGCATCAGGTCTGTCCTTGAACTTCACCAAAACTACACCTTGAGGATGATTTTCACAAACCTGAAGATAATTTTTGACAAATAAGGAGAGATTGTGTGCAGCTCAGCCACTACGACAAGACTAGAGACCCAATAATCCAAATGAAAAGGCAAGTCATATAATAAATATTTGTCACTAGACACTTCAGAATTCAGATGCAACAAACAAGAGCTTGATGAACAAATGATACGCTGCTTCTTGAAAACTAAGAATCAACGAGATTAACAAAAGAAATTCATAAATCAGAACGTTTCAACAGTCATCCAGGTGGTTAGAAGTTAGAAGAATCATACTACAAAAAACAGACAAAAAAAAGATCCAAGACAACTGTTTCGTGCTCCGAAGGCACCGAGTTCAGCATCAAACATCAATTAAATTGTTTTCTTATTCAGGTCAACATATTATATTGCAGTTTGCAGCCATCACACAATCAAATGACCAGCCCAAAAAAAAGAAAGATAAGGAGAACATCCTAATTAAAAACATCAAATACAAAAGTGTAAAACGGCTTCAAGAAAAATGATTGTTTACCTTCACTAAATCCACTGGCCCCAGTTTTGAGCATTCATCAAGAACATCAGCTTCGAGTTCTGAGAGAAGATTTTCATCAGCCTGAATAAAAAATGTATATATTCCAATCACTAGTACACATGGTTAGCAGAAAAAACACACTGACATCATTGAAACGGATACAATATTATACTCAAGTAGCCGGTGTAACCGTGTAATCCATCATCCACCATAAAATCCCCTATTCTGACAGTAAAACGTGAAGATGTGCCAAATTACCCTCATTTCCGCTGCAATGAACATATAGCGTAGGACAACAGTAGTAGGAATAAGCAGTTTCGCATCATCTTGACCACCTGAGACAAATCGAAGTGTCAAACATTCATATCAAAACTTCTTATATACAAAAGCAAAAAACTAAAATGTATGCTGGGCTAAAAAAATTGGGATTTGGGTACCCGTGATAGATATGGGGGGTGCTGCATAATATAGTGGCATAATATCATTTTTTGGTTAACAAATATGTTCATGCTTGCACTAAACTATTTGAGCTTAGCTACAGGTATAACTTAGTGTAAAAATGTGATTTCTGATTCTCTTCCAAATAATTGATATGAACTGTGAAGGTTTGTTTCAACAAAATAATTCCACCTGTTAGATATAGTTCGGATGTCTTCTTTCCTATGCCTCATCAAAAATATAACTCATATTGGCCAAAATGACTAGAGGCCTGATTCCAACATTCAGGTTAACATAATAGCTCTACCAAGCATTGTATCATTAGAGGAAGAAGAATAACGGATGGTAGTTACAGTAGTATAAGCTTTGGTATGACAGGTATTAGTGTTAAATAGTTGAATTGAACACACCCCAACCAAGCATCTTTTGCTCCACCATTTTGAGTTTCTTTTTCTTTCTCTTGTCTGCTTGCTTGGCAACAAATTGCTCACCTGTGAATGAGGACCAAAACATCAGTCCATAACAAACAACAAAGACTATATGTGGAGCCTCCCTGTCACATATTCAAATGAGTTAGAAATGCAAATATAAGTTATAACAATCATTTTTAATATCAAAATGTTCATAACAGCACAGAAATCGCTACTGGCTACAAATAAAAGACATGTACAAATCACCTTTTTGTTCAAACTTAGCTTGTGTGACCGACATTGGAATCTTGTCACCAGGTCGGAGGGGAGTCCCATCCAAGATCTGAACAGCCAAGGCAACAGAGGGTTCCTGTCAAATAAAATTGCCAAGTGAGCCAAAAATGGACAAGTATCAATACCAATACATCAAATACAAAACGGGAGGATCCAAATACAACTTCCAAATATAAAGATGGATTGGTTACCTTTAAGTATGTAACAAGAGCATCTCCCTTTTTCCTGCCTGTCTGTTTATCAACATATATCTTCACACGAGGCTGTTTCGTTTCTGGATCCTACATGGAAATGCCTCAGACACATCATCTTTTCAGGAATGAAAAAAAACAGAAACAAGAAACTACACAAAAACAACTATCCATGAAAAAAACAAAGAAATAATAATGCAAAGCTGTATAAAAACCAAAAGAAGACACAGGGCTTATTCACTGAGTACTTGAAAACAGTGTCAGGTAAACACAGCAGCTCAAAGAAGTAGCTGTTGCCTCCATCACATAGATCATACTACAACCGTCATTGCTAATTATTTACTCCAAAACTAGAAGCAAAACTTTTAATAGTTTTATCTATTAGTATTTACTATTTAGTACAATAGCCTAAGATAGTCCACTTCTACTAAGGGCAATAGACCGGAATGATATAGTCCCTCTCATGTCCACAAGGGTCCTCAAAAAATATGACAAAAAAGTACAACCAAACAACCCAGAGTAGTTATTTAAAGGTGGCTGATAAAGCAAAACACAAATATCTTAAATTTGTATATCACAATACATAATATATACTCACCTCCTTAATGATTCCACACTTTGTAAATACTTCCACAACCTACAACATTTACCCCCAACGGCAAACACGTAATTAAATTATAGCCATAAATGTAATAAACTGAAAGAAAAAGGATTATTTCCGATAAAAGCGCACCTCATCAACAGTGACATCATCTGGCAATCCAGTAACATAGACGTGTGTATTGACTTTCAACTCGAACCAGCTATCAGGTGGCTTGTTTGCTTCCTGAGACGGAACAAGAGTGTCAGAAGGAAAAACAAACACAAAACAATCAAGAGTCAACATTTTACTCAGTAAACAAAATAGTTCAATACCAATCAATATTACTTAAAAACGAATATCGATAGTTGCAGTGTAAATAAATGCCCATAAAGCCACAAGGATACTGGTACATAGATAATAAGAAATACTTGCACCAAGATGGTGAATTCCAGGATAATAAATACCAGCTTAACATATATCATTAAAATTTGCAAATCAATCTTGTAGTATTCAATAAGACACATTAACACATGCATTAATACTGGTTTGTCCCTACTATCTCTCCTAGGTTTCCAAGCCCAAAATAATAAAACATAAAATATGTAATCTCCAGTTCAATACATGCACTGTGCACTCATGAGTATTTTTTCTATGACAAACATAGAACTTGTAAGTTTCATATGAATGTAAAAACAAACCCTCAAATCACAGAGGACGCAAAAAGAGAAGGGAGTATAGAACTAACACAACAGCAAAAGAAAAAAATGCATATTCTCCTCCAATTTATTAAATCAATGGCCTACCACTTAAAATTACTGATCAAGAACGGTTACAACCAGAATTGAGTTAGAGGGAAGCACCTTTTTCTCAGTTTTTGGGTCTGCATCTGCAGAGGCTTTTCTCTTGGCACCATGCTTTTTGTCAGCTACTTCTTTGATGACCTTGGTTTCTTGCTTTTCAGATTCACCAGCACCAGTTGCATCAACTGTTGGAAAAACCTCCTCTTCTCGTAAGAAAGTCATATCTTCAGGTTGGTATCCATTGTCTTTGGAAGGCTCATCCTGCATTATACAACATTAGTTACCTTCATCATGCCAGAGGTGGGTTGCAGCCGTGTGAATGAGCATTCCTTTTGCATGCATACAATATTCCACAATATCATGGAACATACTTTTGAGTTCATGATAAGGTCAATTAAAGAAAAAAACAGAAGGCAATTGATAAACCAACAAAAAATGTAAAATTTTCTAACTAAAAAGAGTTATAATAGAACCGTCAATAAATCTCTACCAGTGCCATCATAGTTTCATGCTTTCTTTGATGAGTGGCGGATACTTTTAAGAACAAGGCGTGAGACGGTGACCAATTACCTGTGGTACAAATGCTCGAATTCCCCCATCCCACTTATATTTAGTTCCATCATCATCAATAAATTCGTCTTCACCTTCTGGAGGTGACTTGGTCCTTTCATCGTCACCTACATCTGGGAAGCTGTCCGTTGCAGAAAATGTTGACCCAGCCATGTGAATCTCTGCTTGTGCCTCAGCCTCGACCTTTTTTATTTCTTCTTGCCATATCTCAAACTCATTTTCTGCAATGGGTGGCACTGCAACAGGCGAAGTCTTTGTAAGTTAGCTTAGTTAAATGGTAAAGAAGGCGGAAAATAAATGTTGCTCGTACTACCTGAACCGTTATGTTTTTGTCCTTCAGGATAGATGTTTGTCAATAACTCAGGAATAGAGGAATATGGTTGCCACTCACTTCTCCCTTCAGTCCATACGAGTGCACTTCTAGAGACATAGCCATTAACGTAATGCTCTGGTTAACAAAAAGAATAAGGCAAGCGGATTGAAAATTAGCTGGTTGACAAGGAGGATACATTGTACAGGAAAACTGTAAGTTGGATAACTGGACTATAAACAAGAGGAGATGGATTGGTTGAATAATGAAAAACTGATTATCAAATTGTTTTCAACTTTGAAGAATGTTTAAGTGTGCTAGGGAAGCTGAAGGAACTCTATGAATGGGCTTCCCTATGCATAAGACGTTAAGCTTGCTTGGAGTGGGTAGCTCACTACCTCGATATTGGTAAAGAAGACTAGCAAGAAACAAGACCAGCTAACAAGTAACATCTTTATCAATTGTTGATTTGAGAAATGTATAGAGACTCTCGTATAATCAAAAAGTGTGAATAAAACCTGGAGTTCAATTGCTATGGAGAAACTTACCCCTTAGCTCAGATATTGCATATGGACCTATAGATTCCTGGTTTTCACCAAGAATATACCAACCAGGTTCTTTGGCTATGTCTGTATCTCCAGCAACACTAGCTACTGATCCTATATCAACAAAACCAATTACCGAGTCATTTTGCTTTGTTATAGAAACAAACGATGTGACTCAACAAATCCCTGCAATGAATACAATAAATTCCATACTTTAGAAGAACCTAAACAACAAAAAATTACGCATTGCATTCCTTGGTAAAAGTATCTCCGAATTCTACTACTGCATCCCTAACCAACATGCAAATGTCCTTCAGTTCAATCGCTCACATTCAGCAATGCTCCAACCCAACAATGCCAATATCTAGACTCCTAGATAGAAATTTATGTATCAATCCCATTCAAGAGTTCCAGAACATTCTAGGGTTTTGTACAAAACCCATGTGAACATTTCATTCTGCACATATCCATTTCCGTCAGAACAAACCATAACCTACACCTCTCTATTCAAGTCCCGCACGGTAGTCATACTCCCTCAAACCGTACTCAGTAATTAGAAACAAGCTCAATGTAACACATGCGAGTAGAAACCCTATTTTTTTTAAAAAAAAAACGAAAATCGAAAGCGTCTGAGGATCACTTACCATTGCCGTAAGCGTTCTTTTCGCCGCTTTTTGATGTCATCGGCGGGTCTCTTCTTCTCGTTTCGTCTAAAGTGATGAACCGACCATCGCCAAGTTGCGTCAGCAGAGCGTCGCCATGTTTCGGAGAACAGCCGAGCTAGACTGTTTGGCTATGAGTTTTCTCGTACTCCTGTTTCGATTTCCGACATTGAGTAACTCAGATCAAGATTTAGGTTATCTCGATCCGAATTGTAAAACTATGCCCGTTCTTTTGGCTTGATTTTTTAAAAAATATTTTTCATTCATTCTAACTCATGAATGAAACTTTTTCCTAATTTGACTGAAAATATTCATTTTACCAAAATTTTGAATATTAATAAATTTATTTAAATAACTACAGACAAGCTAATAATAACCACAAGAAGAATACACACACAAAAAATGCTGATGGAGTGCAAGCTTGGAGCCAAGTCAGTGCTGGTGAGAAGTTTCCCACAAGCAAGGTGCATAGAGAGTTGGGAGATAACGTGGAGAGAGAAAGTTATTTTTTTGTTAATTGGGCTAGCAGTGGCGGATACTGAAATTTTTGTCGTTGGAGGCGCTATTAAAAATCTAGCTCATTTTGATTAATTATGATATTAGCTAATTGTTTATATTGAAAATAACTCAATCTCATCTGCAACGGTTATTTTTTTTATAAAAAAAATCATACATTCTACAAGGTCCGGAGAACCACCAAACCAATATGTGGGGCGATTCGAACCCAAGTACTTTAGTAATATGATCAAGAGTGTGATCCTTGCAATAGTTAAATAGATGCTATTTTATATTGGTTAGTTGAATACTTAAACACACAAAATGATCAAGGGTGTGATCCCTGCAATTGCTGAATGATTGAACCGTTTGATTATTGTCAGTTCAATTGGTAACGTATGTCAGTTAAGCTTAATCGCGTTCCGCAAAAAAAAGATCGAGAAACAGCGTCGTTTTCCATAATAGAATTCTATCCTGCTTATGACGATTATTAAATGCATCAGTTAATTAAAAAACTAATCCACAACAAAAATAAGATCAACCTTCGTAAACAGAAACAGGTCTGTTCAAACATTCGCTAAACCAAATCCAATGTTACATAATCTATCTATATAAAAGAATATATAACTAACAAATCATACATTTACCAACAATATCTAACTAAATTCATACATTTAACAACAACATCTAACTAAATTTCTATCACCTAACTAAACTATTCCAACTAAATTAAAATTTAAAAATTTAAAAATTTAATAGATAAACAATTTTCGTCGAGACGACGGGATCACCACTAGTAAGATATAAAAACAAAGTTCTGAATCAACTTATCCCAACATCTCATACTCAGCAGCATTATATAGTTTTCTTCACTATAAAAATAAAACCCACCCAAAAGCTGATAACACCAAGCTACTTGTAGAACAACAACCTTCTAGTACATTCAACTTTATATCCACTAACCATCCGTTCCAAATGGCGTTTAAATCACATTCCAGGTTATTGGCAGCAATGTTACTAATCATCGCCATTTGGCTCGGACAAACAGCGTCTTGGAAGCTTCAAGAACCGGTGTCCATGGCCGAACAGGTAAAATCATCGCCATTTGGCTTCGCCTCCCTCATTTTATTTCCTAGCTCGATCAGTGCCTAAAAGCCAAGTGAACTGTTTAGTCATCAAAAACCATCTATTTTGACATTGTTTGGAACCTCGTCTACTTGGAGTTGATGCGTTAGGAAATTTAGGAGATGAATATGACTTATGTTGCAGGCATGTAGATACACGGATATATTGTTGTGATTGTGATAGAATGAACCGAGAAATTTTCTTCGCTAATCCGAGTAACTTCCGTTAACCCTAGTCCCGTGATCAGATAAAGTCGGCCAATTTGAATTTTCTTTTTAATAATATATCCATTATATATAATATATATTTTGACCCAATGTAACAATGTACCTTAGGAAACAATATAATTCAATATAAATTTAAAAAAGAGGAAATTTTCCGCAAACTACCTTAATGAATGGTCATTTTTTTCCTCATGTTCAAAAGTTTCTCAAAGCCGCCTCTCCATTACGTACTTCTTCTCAAAAGTCATCTAATCACTATTACCGTCAAAGACACATTAAATTTGTGTATAAGTGTAAAACACATGTCATTTCAATTTTTTTCTATTAGAGACTTTATATAAAACCATCTATTTTTGATAAAAAGATTTTTCTGATAAAAGAACCACATATTCATGAAATAGGAAGAAATGATGATTTACAAAGAACCTTAAGAAAAATGAAAGATTTTTCAAGAACGATAACCCTGTCCGTCTATGGTGTAAAGCGGAAAATGACTAAAACAATACGATACATTTACGCACAACGTCAAATCACACCGTAATTTGGTAAGAAATTACAAACATCAAAATGACCAAAATTTTCAACAATGTTGCGCATAGTATTCAAAAAAGTAATTCTAGGATATCCATATTTTCAATTCATGTGTGGAACTTCTTAAACTGATTTTGTAGGCTAAGATGACGGAATTTCTTGGCGTTTGTTTGAAACAATTTGCGGAGACTAGCGATTTCAAGAGAGGAAATCAGGATTACGGGTCGAAAGATTATCATGAGAGAGAAGCGACTAGGTAGTGTGACATTAAATGTGATTTTATTGTTTTTTTTTTTTTGGGAAAGAAGTATGTAACTGTCATGAGGTTTTGCAAAAAAAAAAAAAAAACATAAGGACGGTTTGGAAAAAATGACGATTCATAAAGGTGGTTTGCGGAAAATTCATCTAAATTTAGACGCGTACATGCACGTCATTGGCGGTTGGTGACTTTTGAAGAGAAGTACATGACAGATATGTGATTTTTAGAAATTGTTTGAATATAATGATAATTTTAAGAAAATGACGACATAAATGTGATTTAAGAAAATTTCCTATTTAGAAAATATTGGAAAGTAATACTAGCCAATGGCCCAAGCTTGGACTCCAAAATCCGACATAGAGTTAGCGGGTCGGTAAAATGAGCGATGCGAATGTTACATTTTAAATATGATTATTTCCTCAAACAATTTTTTTCCCAACGAACTAAACAAATCTTCAAACCTTAAGACAAAATGTTACATTTGATTATTTGAGTTCCTCTGATAGCAGGTGGTTTATTTTACCTAGGTCAGTGTCTTCCTATGCTTGTTGGTTCTGGCCAGTGGCCGCTATGGCCGAGTTATGGATTTGGATCTAATGAGAGGGAAAGCTTAGAGATGCTTTATGGCTTATGCCAGGTAATGTTAGTGTCTCGGCTCACAGTCATATAGGCCATACTATAGCTTCGGATTCTGGTGATGCAATGTCTGTAGATGCCCACATGAGAAAAGTGTAAGGTTCAGTTCAATTGTGTGTCGGAGAGTGGAGACTTGGAGGTTACAGGCAGGGCGATAAGGCAAAGAATAGCGGCTTTGAGCTATCAGAGGAACTCAAATAATCAAATGTAACATTTTGTCTTGAGGTTTGAAGATTTGTTTAGTTCGTTGGGAAAAAATTGTTTGAGGAAATAACCATATTTAGAATCAACACGGAAAATTATATGCATGTCTTCTTGCATGTACACTGGGCTGCAGCTGTTTACATGTATGTAAGGGCTGCATCAGGAACGAGAAGTGGGTTCACTTAAACCTTGCCAAATCCTGGCATACAATATCAATGACCGTTGACAAGGCCGTGATAAGAGAGAAAAATTGCAGTTTAAAATTCTTTGATCTTTCTTCGCAGTTCGTTCAGCTCGCTTTCAACTTCTGCATCTTGGAATGGGAATGGCTTCCTAGATGTGACAGTAGCTCTGCCAGGGGGTAGCTCTCCTTTCTGTCCAATGCATCACATTAAAGTGTTAGGACATATTTTATGAAGAAAAAAAACTTCTATGAGTATGTTGCTCAGACTACAAATTAGCAAACTTAAGTTGTAACTGGGATATGGGAAGTCGATCACCGTTGAGCTACCGGACAATTCTCTCTTAAGACTTGCCAGATCATCATCCACTGAAGATGTTTCTAGCATTGCAAACTGTGAGGTCAGGAAGAGCGTCAGCAAAAAACTTTACAGGGAGGTCAAATGGTTCAGTTCAGTAGCATGTCTTGCTTATCGGAGAAGTTTAACCCAGAATTAAAAGGAAATTTAACTTAAGCCTCGTCTAAAACTACAATAATAATGCTCCTGAAATATCAGTAATATCTAAAATCGGATAGATCTGCACATAAACTATTTAGCATATGAAATACAAATAATGGTCTGCAAAGGCAGTTAATATTTCATTACCTTTCCTTCTAGCTCATCAGAAGTAAGCTGATTCAATGCTTCCGCTTGAGACTCCATGGCCATTACTAGCAACAAAAAGAAGAAAATTCAGAAAACATATTTAGCAACCTTAGTTTCTCAATTATTTTATGATGTTAATGTACTCACCATCACCAATACCATTATGTAAACAAATTTGATGGGATATAACATAACAGGAGGTGTCATGATTTATTCTTTTTAAAAAGAGTATCAGCTTTCCTGACGAGTTCAAACTTCGAACATCAAATGTTAACTTATCCTGATGGTTCTAATGGCATGGGTGACACTGACATACATAACCTTCTTCTTTGGCAGATATGCTGATAAGTCTGGGTGACAAGAAGTCAAAGACTAACCTTTCTCCTCCATTTTTTCAAATGCCGAGAGAGCACTGCTCGTATTTACATTCCCTAGCATCTCACTCACTTTGGTTGCTGTCCTGTATTAATCATAACTGAACAATCAAAACAATAGGTGTATAACATAATAGAAATCCCTGAAGCGAAAAATGCAATTGACACGTAAAAGGAGAATTCGTTCTTAGAGAGGAAAACTGATGACGGACTTAGCAGACTGGGCACGTGCTTTCAAAGTATCTTTCTTTGATTTTGCTTCTTGAATCTTGCTCTCCAAAAGCTGCGAGAAATATAACAACCAAAAATTACGTGAAAAGCATTAGACACTAAGTGCTGTCAAACTTCGGTTTTTAGGATGAAATTTCAAAAGCGCGTATTCAGGAATTCATACAAAATAAAAAAAATGAAAACCCAATTTCAGAATACTACCATCTTGCAACGACAATGCAAAGGAATCATGGAAATAAAAAGCAAGAGTCACGAACCCGGGTGTTGGTCACAAGATTTTCAACAACCCCCTTCTGTTGATCAAGTTGGGTCTTCAAAGCATTCGCGTTGTCCTGTGTATATGTTGTCCACGGCATGGTTAGAGAAAAACACTGATCCGTATCAAATTCCTAAATTATTTCGAGTCAGTTGTGCATAAGGTTTTTTGAGCCTAGGCTATGTAACATTCCCCGAATCACCATGCTTATCATTATTCTCCGAGCAATTAGATGATGATTTCACCGTAAGATTTATGTTACACTCCAATATTGCGGTCATGCATAATGCCTAATACACCAACACAGACTCACTGCATAAGATTTACGCCGTTTCAAAGCTTCACGAGCTAACTCTTCCTCTCCTTTTGCAAGGGCTAGTTGGGCTCTTTTATACCTAATGTCACAAAAATGCATTATTATTTACCACGATCTATCAAAGGACAGAAGACTGACTCGACTAACCAATCCTCTGAGGCCTGTTTTGCAGCTTTATATCGGTTCTCCAGTTGCTTCTGGGATGCCAAAACCTTCACGACACAAAAATACGTGATCTTATTGACAATACATTCCATCCCATGATAAAGAGAAATTAAACCGAAATTTAACAGGCACACCTGTGCCGTAGCCTGCCGCATCTTTATCAAGTCATCATTCATTTCTAAAACTGTTTGTTCTAATATCTTCTCTGGATCTTCAAACGTGCTTAGAACTGCATTAGCATAAGACTATGCTGACCAATAGAACAAAGTTATTTCCGTAAAATAAACTCAACTAAATCATTAAAAATAAATTTAAATATAAATAAATCACAGCTACCTTTACAACCCTGGCAAACCGATCAAATAAATTCATCTGAGTGCCGAGAGCACCACCACCACTACAGCATCTGGTTCTGTTGGGTCTATTCACAATTCTCAGTGCTGTGTATTTAAGGAAAGACATATCAACACTTTCATTGAGAAAAATATAAACTTTCAAGTTTCCAAAAGCATCATTATTTACAATTACATTAGCCTAGCCAGACCGGAACCCAAGGTTTATAATCAGGAAACCTATCCAAGCGAAAGTAGAAGAATTCTAAATCTATGAAGTTAGGTCTGAAGTGCGACACGAATGAATCAATGAATTTTACCTCCGTAGCTTAAGAAGGAGGACTTGAGGGGTGAAGCCCTAACCATGACTGGACCAGAAGAAGTGGAGGCTTGTAGTGAAGCCGAGACGATGCTTCCTATCCCGGCTAGCGGCGGTGCTGGTAAAGCCATTATGGAACCGTTTAGCTTCGGAAAGGTCGCTATCGGAGGTTCGATTTCTGTTTTGTGGTGGTGAGGAGAGGATTCGGCGATGAAGCTTTTGCTGTATATTTTTTTTTTTCTATTTTTTAATATTTTAGGCTCCGTTTGGTTGCGGGAAAAAAAGTGAGGAAAGGAAAATTTTGAGTGAAAATAAAATTTTGTGTTTGGTTGTAAGGGGGAAATGCAAAAAATACGCAAATTGAGATCAAATTTTCCTTACAACTTTTTCATGGAAAATCATTTTTCTTTAAAAAAAAATTTCACCACTTTTTTTCCCGCAACCAAACGGGGCCTAAGACTCTACACCCTGGTCTTCCATATCATAAATTGCGTCTTCCATATCAGCAGCAGCAGTCTGTGACAAAATCGCAGAAGTCAACTTTTTATCTCTTACAGCTCGTGTGATACTTGGTTTCTTAGAAAAAAACTAAGAATACCTGAGAAAAGGCTGCAAGCTTAATGTATCAAGTTTTTGATATATGACCATTCGGGGTCTTGTGATTAATAATGGTGCTTGATATGGGTGAAAGTCTAATATTCTCACGAGGCATATTCACTTTCATTGTAATAAAAACACTATGATCAATGAGGATGGGGCCACACAAAGTTACTAAAATTGTGTTATAGTGTATTTTTAAATGATTACAAGCCAATTAGTAACTGAAACTCTACCTCTCTAATTCACGATGTATCCTCTGCACTCCTTCCCTGATGAAAAACTAAGAAGTCAGTATGTAAAAGCATCGACTTCAGAATAGGGTGTACTGAGTTTTGACATAAAGAAATAAACCCTATCTCATCCTTTTAATAAGACAACATTGTAATAGTTGAGATAATAACACTTTGGAGTTTAACTGTGACAGTTGCTCCGTAAGGCCCCCTAAGCTTTTGAGCAGCGGTTTCACTGTCTATACCGTCAAACCTTTCTCCTGAAACACCAAATAAAATGACCATGGTCTCAGTGACATTAGGATGCTCTCAAATGCATAGAATCCACAGCTTCATATTCACTTCCACTATGAAGAAATAAAAATATTTGATAACCAGCAGTACACCCTTTCTGTTTCTTAGTTTTTGCGGAACTGAATGTAATTCAAGAGCCAACCGTTAATTTCAACTAATTCATCGCCACCATGTATACTAGCATGCGCAGCTGGGGTTCCTTCCACGCAAGACATGACCACCTATGATGATGATAATGCAATGTAAATCAGGTGAATTTCTAAGTCTCTGAACTGCAGTGGACAAAGACATCTGATAACACACTTCTCTTTATATGACGCATACATCCATGTTGGGTTGGAGCTTAAGAGAATAATTTCTTAGGACTTGTATGAATCTGGTAATGAAGGAAACCTCTGATCGAAACAAGTGGTTTTTAAGGAAGCTGCACAGACTGGTTGAAGATTCGGCTAATGGTATGCAACACTTCTGCAAATTATAGACATTTCAAAGATAAAGAATTATGTATCTGCAGAAGGAGGCAAAGACAGTGCCCTAAGTAAATGTAGATATTGGGAAAGTAGAGTTTGAATGGAGGGGTCTACCTGAGCAAATGAATCTTTGACAACTGAACTTCTTTATGGCTTAGAATCTCCTGAGCTGTGTGGTTTACTAGAATTGAGTATCTTTGCTAGTGGACATTATACTAGAGACCCTTGCAAAACCTGGTCATATATTTCGGGCGGGGCCAGTTCGGGTATGACCAGGCGCCCTCCTAATTTCCTTATCCGGATCCGACACAAACCGCATCCTTCGAATCCAATCCAGATCCGAAATACACCATCTCAGCCTCACCACCGCAACCGCCTCGGGTTTCGATTTCAAAATGTTTCAATCGACTCTTCATCTTCCGAATCTTTCCTCACCGACACGTCGTCGTCCCTCTCTGTTGTCTACGCCAATAGGCAATAGTGATTAGTCACATTGCCTCATCCTCACTGACGAAGTACCTCTGCATCTCGTCAGTTCAGCCGTCGGCGGCGTCGTCATCGTCACAGCCGGTACGACTTTGTTATCCGAACTTCTCGATTCTCCCTGTTTCCGAACCCGATCGTCTCCACGACTATGAGTAGAGCCCACGTAGCTAAATGTTTCAAAAAGAGACTCAAATTTCCTGATCAACGAAGCCATCGACGACTTGCTCCGCGACTCTAGTGTACGGCGTGACCTGACCTTGACCTGCCCGACGCACGTGACTCTTGGAGAAGCTGGCTCTGCTTTGGCGTCAATTTCACGACGTCGTTGAAAGAATGTGGAATTCAAGCGTGATTTTTTTCCATTTCCTTTTCCTTTAACGCAAATGTAGCAACTGGTGAGGAAATTCATTGATGGGAGTGCGAAGGTGTCCGCTCGAAGCGGACTTACAATGACTTGTTCAATAGCATAGCACAAGTAGATCAGAGGACTAGGATGAAAGCTTTAGGCACACTTTCTTTTATATTATGATAATAATACAATGAATGTACTATCAATTTATAAAACTATCCTGACATTTCAGGAGTCCCTAACTGTGAAAGTAAAATCAGGAGAACCCATAAAGGTCCAATC
>JAWWMW010001546.1:3943-16053 GCA_035048345.1 Echeveria elegans
GGTTTTTCATTGCTTTCCAGGTCAGTGGAGTTGTGCTTGATCTCCCTGAAGCGATTGCAAAAGAATTACTGAGTAAGCAGCTGCCACCCCGGTAACAGTGTTACCAGAGTGACTAAGGTACGTATAAATTTGCATCGATATTTTATAACTGTGCGAGTTAACAAACCATGTGTATCTGAAATCTGCATGTGTGCCATGTTTCACTAGCAGTTACCCAGGCTGCAAGATGACAGGCCTCCATCTGAAATTATGGACGATTCAACAGAGATAGGGGTAGTTCTAGAGGTGGAACATCAAGGGGAGGAAGAAGTTCCTCAGGCGGAAGCTGGGGAGGTAGTGGCGGAGATGACGATAGACGCTGTGGTAGAAGCTTCAAGTCTGATAGCAGTTGGTCCCAAAGGGGTAAGCCAAGGTCAAGTGATGATTGGTCTAGAAGCTTAAGAACAAGCAGTGATGATTGGTCTCGCAGCTCAAGAAGTAGCAGCCCAAGAACGAGCAGTGATAACTGGTAAATAGGTGGTCGCTCATCATCATCCAGGGCCGGTTGTTGCAGGTACCCTTTTTTCCCCTCTGCCAATAGGTCTGCATGTTCTTTTAACCATCTAATGCAAGTAAATTTAATGCAGAGCCGGGTTTGGAGGTGCATGTTTCACTTGCATTCCACCGAAGCTTCGATTCAACTAATGCTCCTGAAGCAGAGTTTTTTGCATGTTAGGAAATGTAGATGCCAGAAAAAGCTCTCCGTGTACCTTCTGTATCCCAACATTACATATTATTTACTAGCAGTGAGTATGTTTAACTCTGCTTCATTTCCTTGCCAACTATTTTCATTTATCAAAAAAACGTCCAATATCTTACTATGCTCTTGTTTTAAGGGAATGAATGCGACGTATCCGTAGTTTGATGAAAATGGATCAATAAGTGAAAATGGATCGTCTCTGCTAACTGCAGCTGAGTAGATGTGTTTTGAAACTCCGGCAAGCCACATACACTAACAGAGAGGAGGTATGTTGCCCATGAGGGCGCGCTACAAAGATGCTCACTATATAACCAGGGAATTTGTTGCCTGATCTTATGAAAAATTTATGCGCCACTTCTTGTTCTTTTGTTTGCTGTCCAATGACAAATGAAGAAATCAAGTTGTTCGTTTGCATTTTTGTTCATTGCTTAGCTCCCTTCTGCAGCTTTTGTTTATGTTGTATCACATTTGTGAACTTGGGTTAGTTTTATAAATCTTCTGCAGTTCCTTATTCCAGTATTTGTCACGTACTAGTAGTGCCTCTGCGCCATGGCGATCTTAATGCTGAGTTCAGCTGTTTCATCTAACCGAAAACAGGCAAAAATTTCTCCAAGTCAAGAAACTGCACTTTGTTTAGTCAGAAACGATACGCCAAAGCCAAACACAGATTTGAAGCAAGTGATTTCTGGTCTGATTGGTAGGAAAATCGACATTCTGACAAAAGAAAGAAAATTCTTACCTGACACATTTTTTTCCCCGAAAAAAAGTACTTATTGACATTTAGGTTACAGCATGAATCATCTGTTATATAACCTACAGTCCTAGTTGATGACATGATTTTCACTGTAGTTTGTCAAGAAAAAATTCTAGTTGATGACATGATCCACCTGCTTTTTTCTATAGTCAAAACACATTTGCAACAACCGGAACGGAATACATTGCTGTCCGGTTACAACAGATGCAGACGTACAGAAAATGTTAGAGTAGACTTGTACATTCTTGAATCTTCAGCTTTCAGATATCTGCATACAAGCACAATAAACCATCAGGTAATGTGTTAACACTTTAGACTCACAAGGACTCGAATGCGACTAAATTGACAGTAGTTTTGTCGCCATTTTACCGTCATCTTTCTTAGCCGCAGCCTTAACACACAAGAGAAATATAACAGCCAGTATAAGGGCAGCAGCGCCTCCAATAGCTATGGCAATAGATTTTCCTAGGCCGTGTTCGTCATGATATTCTCCTCCATCTGTATAAAAAGCTTTTAGAACCACAAAAAAATTGCACTGCATGAAACTTTGAACTATCGAAATCTGAAAGACATCTCACCATGACCTGCTCCTGCTCCTTCTCCTTCTCCTGCTCCTGTTGGGTAATCCTCATGAGGAATCCCATGTGGGTAATAACCGTATCGAATGTAGCAATGATCCATGTAAATTTCTCCGGACACAGAATGCTGACATTCACTTTGAGCTATGTGAACAGCATGGTTAATGCATTCTCCACACTCACAGCCTCTAAACTCTTTCTCGCAATGCGCTAACATATGCACCAACTCATAATTAGTAGAATAGTATCCATCATGACTATTTCCAATACCATGCACAAGTTCCAAAAATCCAGCATCCATAAGTTCCCTAAACCCAAATGGAAGTTCTCCCTGATCCTCGCATTTTGTATAACGCAAATGAGGCTCATGTTCTTCCACATCCGGAGTACTACTACTACTACTACCACCTTCATCAGTATTATAACTCATATAACATCCAGCTAGCTGAACTTTCGCTGATTTAGTATTGTTACATACACTCTTCGTCACTTCAGGAAGTTTCTTCACGCAGCTATGACAATCTTCATTACTAAGGCTTTCCCTGCAACGAAAGACGCCTGATACATAATTTTTCACACTTCTAGCACCAAATGTTGTTGTAAAGAACTTGGACTTCAATGACTGCGCAGTAAGGTTCTGAAAAAGATAAGCAAGGCTTTGCGAGTATGACTGAGATGTGTCTTCAGCAAATGTCTCATTACCACAATGGTTGTAAACAAAGTTGCTGCAGGTCAAGTCGGCAAATGAGAAGATGGCTAAGCAAGACAGAACTAGAAGCAGCACCTGCACATACAAGAGCTTCATGGATAAGCTCATTATATGATCAATCGATACTACTCTCAGTAATTCATCTCAGAGGCCATATTTATTCAAAATACCTACACAAAGGAAAATGAACTTCATCATCAGTTCATTATTCCTTTATTATACAGTAGCTTGTTTGATTTAGTGGCTTTCCTGTCTACTCATATCTAACTCAAGAAAACATGTCGATGAAAATTTACCAAAAACCACTTTCCTCACAACTGCATATCTCAAGAAAACATTTGACAATATTTTTGAATTCGATCGTTCAATGCAGTTCTAAGCTGCTTTATTTATTTAATATATAAAAATAAATAAATTTACTATCATGTTGGTTATAGAAAATTCGTATGATAATGTCACATTTTATAGAATATTCGTTCAATAATTTCGCATTTTGCAGAAAACTCATGCAATAACAACAATGTTATTATAATATTAATATGGTTATTTTGTAATTATTCCGTAGTTGTTATCGACTGAACATAGTTAGCCCATTTTAATGCATTGAAAGTGGAAAACGGTGTCGTTTTAGTTTTTCTTTGTTTCTTTTTTCGCTTAATCTGCTGTGGATTCTTCTCCTGGCCCATTCCGGCCCAAATTCGCCGTCAGGAGCTGCAGATAAACCCCGTCCGTCTTCACAGCCAATTTCGCCGGTATCGTCGTCGTCCATGTCGAACTCCGACGCGACGAGCTCTCACCATCTTATCATCCGCGTTAACTCTACCGCCGTTAAAATGTCACTCAAACGACTTCTACATCAATCAACACCCTCACTCACTCCTTTATTCACTCAAACGTTATTTGCGGCGCCCCAGTAGACTCTCCTTTCGGAAATTGGCGCCGAGTGTTGCAAAACGTTCGTCAACGTGGTTTTTCCTGACGTCGAATTCTATTTCGAATAGCTGTTTCGGTGTCCGTAGGCGTGTGGATGAGAATTTAATTGATGTAGGGTTGGAGGAAGTTGTTGAAGCGCAGGTGGATGTTGTTGAGAATGTGCTCAACTCTGTAGCCAAATCTGCGGTGTTAGGTTTGTTTTGTAGTTTTATTGGTTTCTTGCCGTTTCCGAGGGGTCAGGTTAGGGCATTTGCGGCCCCTAGGGTGACGAGAGAAGCTAGGTTGGAAACTGAGAGTGGTGAGAAGGTTGGGAAGCGTCATGATTATGGTGTTTACTAAGAGATTGTTGGAAGTGGTTTCGGAGTTGATTAGAGTAGTTGAGGAGGTTAGGAAAGGTAATGGAGATATAGTGGAGGTGGAGAAGGCATTGAAGGAGGTGAGGTTGAGTAAGCGGAAATTGGAGGGGGAGCTTTTGAATAGTGTTTATGAGTAGTTTGAGAAATTATAGAAACGGAAAGATGAATTGGCGAAGCAATCGGAAGAGATTATTGATTAGGTGCTTAAAGAAAAGAGAAGGCACGAGTTACTTATGAGGGATGTTAATGAAGAGATCAAGTGAAACGGCATATAGAGGTTATTAGAAGATTTGAAAGGAGTATAAGGAGATTTGGGAGAAAACTGGTGATGTCGATAATCAAATGAGGAGGAAGGAAACAATGGCTTTGAGCATTGATTATAGAGAGATAGCTTGTATTGAGCGGGAAAGCAAACAGCTGGTGGGGTCATTTCGGGTCAAGCTCTGCGAAAAGAATATACCCAGGTATCAAAATCAGGATGGAATTGTTGTTATGGCTACCACAAGGAATTTCAAAAATATCGATTAAGCATTGCATTGACCAGGGCAGATGGACAGAATATTTCATCTTCAACGGACAACTCAAATGGAAAGGGAAAGTATCTTGCAGCTTCGGCAAAAGAAACCATGGATGAAGAGCTTATCAATTTTGTTGATTGGAAAAAGGTGCTGATCTTTTTAGCTTTAACAGTTTTATTAGTCAGTTGGGAGTTTTGCAGTATCGCATTAGATGCACAAATAGTTCGTTGATTTTTCTTTGATCGTAATGCTGTGCCAGTACATTTACGTGTTACACATATCTGTTTACCTTTTTTGTGCTCTTTACATATCTCAGGGCTTAAAATAATTCTGACTGAGTGCCATCATTGTTTGAAGTGATTACTGCAACTCTCGGGTTGTTCCAAATATATTTGCAAGATATGCCATCTGAGACTGGGTTTGTAATACTGTTTTGTTGACCTTAAATTTTTTAAGTAATTGTGTTTTCAGGTTGGAGAAAAGACCGCTCTTTTTCACCCTATATAATTTAAACTTGTTCCCCTGGCTTGAGAAGGCAGTGCTTTCAGGAGCAAGTTTTTTGATAAGGACGAGCAAATGGGTTACGTCTGCTGGTTTGCTGTAAGCATTGATGTTGAATTTATTCAGTGAAGTTCATTTTAGAAGTATTTGTATATTTATGGATGAAATTGTTGTTGCTGCCATGATTCCACTGAAAGACCTTATAGTTTTTGATTGATGGCTTGAAAGTGTACCTGTACACAACATAGACCCATCTACAGATAGCTACACGAATGGTGATCGAGTATGCATGGGCTCCTGATGACAGTCCTGCCATCAATTACCGAACCAGTGCAGTACTCTGACATTATCCCTTCGCTCTGGAATATATGAGTGAGCGAGCTTGCTATGTTTCTTTGCTCCACTGTTTTCAACACCTTCGTATTCATCAAGGCATTTGCGTTGATTTCATGTATTCGCACATTTACCATTTTGAGTCACTTTTATATACTTTTTAACGGACGCGAGTCATAATGAGACGGCTGTGGGTCTCTTAGAATTGCCAAACTATGAAAGCTAGAGAGGAATACCTCTGGACACGTCTGGCGTCTGCTTCAGAACTTGAAGATATATTTATGCCCTCCTTAAGTGCTTGCGCATCAGAAATCAAGCAAATTTTGTAATGTTAATTAGGGTTTGTGTTTAGTAACCGCAAATTAAATTGTGTTTCAAGAGCATTAACTAATTCCTAATAACAGGTAGCAACTGTGTAATTCGATAATCTTTACTTTTTTAATTACAATTTCCCAAAAGATTGAGAATCGATATTATACAATTAAGTTAACATGACAGAATGAAAAGCAACCATCCATAAAAATTGATTTCATATATGAATTAAAAATTAATAACAAATTACATAAATAAATAAATAATTGAACAAACTAACATCTTACGGACAGATGTCTAAAAGAGGATTATCTTCTAATTTAATATTTAACACTAATAAAAACAGGAAAACAAAACATAGATAGCGTCAATCTTACATAGCGTCGTTCTTCCGCAGCAGCAGAAGAAAGACTTGCACAAACCCTAATCTAATTTGAGTACAAATCAGACGCATGACTTCATCTTCCTCCTCGTAGCGTTCATCTCCGATCCCTTCTTCCCTTCCATCTCACCCTCTTTCTCTGCAATCGCATCGCTCCCTCCAGTAAGTCCTACTTCCCTCGCCGCTTTCAATTACTTCCGCTCACGTTAGGGCTTCAATTTCCGACCGCCACGACGCTTCCAGTTCTTTATATTTTACGCTTTGCTTTGCTTTTCTACCCTCTATCCTCTTGCCTTGTGAATTTCAATTAGGTTTTTATTGCGTATACTGATTTTCTGTTATTGCGGTTGTTTAATTGGTTATCATGATAATGTTGATTAGGGTTTGCGTCAGTTGCTGAAGCTACAGGGAAAACAAGGATGTTTGGTTCCAGTAATCGTAAGCTTATTTAACCTGTTTGCATTCTTCTTTTGCTTCTTTCTTGATCTGTGATTGTATTTTTTGACGGTTTTATCTCTTGGTGATGAAGCGTTTGGGCAATCTTCCTCCAGTAGTCCTTTTGGATCACAGCCGGTGTTTGGACAAAACAATAATGCCAATAACAATCCTTTTGCTCCTAAGCCTTTTGGCTCTACAAGTCCTTTTGGTGCCCAGACTGGGGGTTCGATTTTCGGTAGCAACTCCACTGGTGTTTTTGGTGCTACCCAAGCTTCATCACCCCTAGGGTCTACTACTGCTTTTGGGGCCTCCTCAACTCCTGCATTCGGGGCTGCATCGACTCCTGCTTTTGGAGCTTCATCAACTCCTGCATTTGGTGGGTAGTTAATTCGTCCACTTTTTGTTTAGATACTAATTCTCTTCTTTGCTTTTGTTGAATTTTGCATGACATAACAATCTCTTTGTAGTAGCATTCGGTATTATTGCTTGTTCATTAATTTGGTGGAACTGTGATGCCATCCCATTATCTATTATTACCCTACAGAATATAGCGCCATGCAGAATTTTTCCCATGCTATCTTAAGATAGGCTGTGAATCTGTTTTTATTTATGATACCCTGATCTTAAACCTTAACGATGATGATGATTTATTTGTAGGGTCATCCGTGTTTGGTCAAAAACCCGCATTTGGAGGATTTGGGTCTACCCCTACTCAGTCTAGTCCGTTTGGATTTCAAGCCTCTCAACCAGCATTTGCGAGCAGTGGCTTTGGTTCCTCAAATGCTTTTGGGGCCCCTAGCCAACCTGCCTTTGGTGCTTCTAGCACGCCAGCTTTTGGTGCTACCAGCTCTCCTGCCTTTGGTGCTACCAGCTCCCCTGCCTTTGGTGCTACAAACACACCAGCATTTGGTTCAACTGGATTTGGTGCTTCCAGTCCTTCCTTTTTTGGTTCTTCCAGCACTCCAGCATTTGGAGCTTCCATTACTCCAGCATTTGGTGCCTCCAGTACCCCAGCCTTTGGTGCCTCTAGTACCCCAGCCTTTGGTTCGTCCAGTACTCCTACTCCATCCTTCAGTTTTGGGGCCAGTCCTGCATTTGGTCAGTCAACTTCTGCTTTTGGTAGCAGCCCTTTCGGAGCTGCTGCATCTGCTTTTGGTTCTCAGAGTTCACCGTTTGGTCAGTTTGCATTTTTAGTTCTACAATTTTCTCTCTTCTTGTACTGCTTATGTGTCTGTCGTTGTTTTTTTTTTCTTCAGGAGCTCAGGCTACAACTCCTACCTTTGGTAACACAAATTTTGGCCAACAACAGGCATTTGGAGGCCAACGCGGGGGATCTAGAGTAGTATCATATACGCCCACTATCGAGACAGATGTTGCTGCAGGAGCACAAGCTGGAAAATTGGAGTCAATATCAGCGATGCCTGTCTACAAAGATAAAAGCCATGAAGAGCTTAGATGGGAGGACTACCAGCTAGGGGATAAAGGTAATATACTCTCTTTTGCAAAGGGAAAAAAAACTGTGAACAGTTATGTGATACGTCTGTATTTCTTATAGGTGGGCCAAACCCTGCTGGTCAATCACAAGCAGCTGGTGCACCTACTTCGCCCTTTGGCCAAACATCATCCAACCCTTTTGCAACTTCTTCACCCTTTGGCCAAACATCAGCAAGTCCCTTTTCTACTCCAGTTGCCTCCAATCCACCATCTACTAATCCTTTTGCTGCCAAGTCCCAGCCATTTGGTAATCCAGGTTTTGGGACATCAACCACTTCCTCTTTCAACTCATCTCCGTTTGGTGGTTCTTCAACAACTAATACCTTTGGTACGACATCATCACTGTTTGGGTCTTCTACGTCTGCTTTTGGTCCTGGTACCTCAACATCAATATTTGGGTCTTCAAACTCGTCCACATTTGGATCTTCGCCGTCATTATTTGGCTCAACTTCTGCTCAAGTATCCTCCACTGCTTTCAATGGGGGCTTCGGTAACACTCAGTCATCCCCTCTATTCCAGTCCAATGCAGCTCCGTTAGGACAAGCCCCTGCTTTTGGGCAAACTGGTTCTGCATTTGGGCAAACAAATTCTGCTTTTGGGCAGTCCAGCAGCTCACCCTTTGGGCAGACCGGCGGCTCACTTTTTGGGCAGACCAGCAGCTCACCTTTTGCGCAGACAAGTTCACAATTTGGTCAATCAAACTTGTTTAACACACCGTCTACTGGATTTGCTGGAAATATGTTCTCAGGTGCTCCCTCCACAACAAGTAATCCTCTGGGTTTCGGCCAAACAACTGTGAGTATCTTTCTCCTATATAGTTTTTGACTCCATATGTCTTCTTGAGAGAACTGATTTGACAATGTCTTTATTCCTTTATGTGCACTTTCTTGTAAATTGATTTGGGTACTTCTAAGGGCATATGCATGTTTCTTGTCAAAGCAACTAAATTTTTGAGGTTCTGATATCAGCATCTATTAGTATGTGATATGCCCGACAACATCGTTATTATTAGGTAGTGCCATTTAGCAAAAGTGCCTCATGGTTGTGAATTCCTATTGTCTATCACATTTTTTTCCTAGTCTTGCAAATGCCTCTTTGCACTCATTCAGATACATCTCTCATCTCATATGTTTCCAGTCATCTTTCTCCACGCCTTTCCAAACTGCTCAACCTACGCAGGCCAGTTCATTGGGATTTGGTAACCTGAGTCAAACACAAACTGGTATGTTTAACCTGTTTACACTATCATGCTTAAAGTGGTGGATTCTCATTTCTAGTTTGTTTACGTTAACTGAGTTAAACCTTGAGACTAGCTCTGCGTGATTGATTTGTTGCTTACGATCTCAACATTTTTATTGTCTTTTTACTTCTCTGAAACAGGAACGTCTACCTTCGGAGGCACATCAAACTTATTTGGACAGAGTGCATTTGGACAATTGTATGCCCCCTTCAGTTATAGCTCATCACTTTTGCATTGTTTTGTTGTTGTTTGGTGGATTATATGCTTAATATGATAATATGATATTTTCAATATGATATGTAGGTGATTATTTATCATTTTTAGAATGATGATAGTGTAGTATGGTCTTCACTTTTGTTTGGATGATTGCCTTAAAATCATGTTATTACTTGTTCAAGGTAGATTAACAATCTAAAGTATCATAATGCACTTCAGAAGGAAAGGCCCTTAATTCAACCTCAGTTTCCTATCAGTGGGCATTTCCATGCACGTTATTGTAATCCAGTAAACTTTAGTTTTTTTAAAATTTAATATTGCCAATTTTAGGTTTTGTATTGGCGATGAGTAATTTTGGGTTTGTGCTAATTTTTAATCCTTGGACTTGAGTATGGTAGTCTATTAAAAATGTATTTTTTTAAACCTAGTGTTGTCGAGTTTAACTTTATTTGCTGTAAACACAATATCTTATGGATCTTTGCTGTTTAAAAGGCTTAGTAATTGGTAAATATTTATTGCGGAGAGAGATTGATTCATGTTAAATTACAAGGTCGAGCGTTGAACACTTCACCATACTTGGATGTATAGATACACGTGGAAGGAAAATATGTTGTTTGGTTACAAAGTTTATGTTTATCTTTGTCGCGATGAAATATAGTTTTTTTCCAGATGTTCAGCATCATTTAAAATCGTATTTGGTATGATCTGCGCCACATATGTGATATTTCTTCTTTGTTGTTGTAGGCCTACGCAGAGTGTCACAGTTCCACAGCTAGCTCCAATGACTAATCCGTTTGGTACACTTCCTGCTATGCCTCAGATATCTATAGGTAGGACTGGTGCATCACCATCAGTACAATATGGCATTTCTAGTATGCCGGTAAGATACAGCCCTTTTATCAGATTTCATTGATTACTTTGTTTTACTGTTAGAAAGTTTTAGGAAACTTGATTGAGAATGTATTCTGTATTTCGCTTTGATCAGGTGGTTGAGAAGCCCGCTCCTGTTAGGGTTTCGTCTTTACTGACATCGCGTCATCTCTCTCAGCGACAACTGAGGTTCCCTGCAAGGAAGTATCATCCTCAAAATGAAGCCTCTAAGGTTTCAATATGTTTTTATGCAATTATTGATGCAATTGAATGTGATATATTAGTAGAATATCACCATTAATGTATCTGTTTCAGGTCCCATTTTTTGACTATGATGAGGAAACTCCCAGCACTCCAAAGGCAGATGCACTTTTTGTTCCCAGAGAAAATCCAAGAGCCTTAGTTATTCAGCCCATGGAACATCGGTCAATGAGAGGCCACTCAGAGAGAGCATCACCATTGAAAGAAAGAGATTCCTCAAGACATATAGAAGGTAAGCTAACAATTTTTCGTGTGCAGCTTGTAAATCTTAATTTCTGTGATAAGCGAATGCCATGTCCTCTATGATTCTTCTGGGTTTTAACTAGGAAAGTAAAAAGGCTGTTTTTTTATATGTGCTGTGCTAATTTGTTGCTTGGTCATATCCATAAACACTATGCCTTAGGTAAAGCGGCTGATGAAGCTCAGTTTGATGGTCATGCTGCTGGAGGTAAAGATCGTTGCACCTTGATGGTACATATTAATGAATTATTGGATGACACAATAAGTTAAATGATCATCCGTAATTTTGTGGCTCTGGTTTGGATGTGGCCAAAAGATTTTGTGGTGCTTATGAGGAAGTTAATTGGTTGAGTTATTTCAACAACAAACAAAAACTTTTATTTTGCACTTTATAGAAAGACTTTTTTTTATGAAGAGTTAATTGCACAATACCATCATTATAATATACCATTTTGCACGAAATCGCTACTATAAAAAAATTTGCACTTAACTATTTGTATAAAATTTAAAGTCAACAAATGACCACCTTTGCTAATATAAAAAAACTTTAAAGACTTTTAAAAAAATAGAAAAATGTAAAAAACATATATACATGATGTATATAACATTGTTTGGCTTTGATCATTTTGAAAATTTGAATTCTTTAAAAAAGTTTTCAATTTTTAAAAATAAAATAGTTTTCAAAACTTTTTTCTAATAAAAAAATAAGTTTTAATAGATTTTAAATTATTTTAAATTTAATGCAATTTCTTTCTTATATGGTATAATTTTTTTAGCTTTTAAAATAGTTTTTTCATTTTAAAAAAAATTAATGAGTTTTTCATAGTAAAAAAATTGGTCACTTGTTAGCATGAGATTTTATATAGATGGTTAAGTGAAAAAATATTTTATTGTGGTGGTTTTGTGCAAGTAACTCTTTTATGTTTTACAAGTGGTGAACCCGTTGTTCCGACGGAAATTGTTTCTCTGTTAAATTTAAATTTTTGTATTTTATTTTTGATTTTTTAATTTTTAATTTTGACGGATATGCATCGTCCCGAATGTGCAATCAAAACGGTCAAACACAGTCGTGACTCGATCAACAAATTTTTGGATCTGTGTGGTTTAATTTTTAAATTATAATGGGTCGGGCCGGATCCGACCGTGTGTTGTATTTTAGTTTTTAATTTTTAATTTTTAATTTAATTGGAATGGTTTAGTTGGGTGAGAATGAGTTTAGTTAGATGTTGTTGGTAA
>JAWWMW010001547.1:0-10538 GCA_035048345.1 Echeveria elegans
GATTTACATGAGAATTATAAAACTCAAATAGGTGATAGAAAAAACTGAACATGAAAAAGTACATCAGATTCATGAATATGTACATCAAACAGGGGACATGAATTTCATGTCTTATCTCTTTCCGATTAACATGATATTGTCTCTTCAGACATATTTTTTTTACAGTCAAAATGAGAAGAATACTCATTAAAAATGTCGAACAAGTCATTAAGGATTAATGTAAATATTGTGTTTCCAAATTTGCCCCTTTTTAATTTAAAAATTATTTATTGTAATTTAATCTGTGACGTAGAATGAAACAAATGAATGGACATGATCTTTTTATACATTTTATTTTAAACACATCTTTTTATTTGATCCACTCCCAAAGGAATTTGATGTATTTTTCTTGAAATGAATCTTTTCAAGAAGGGTTAATTGCAAGAAATCACCCGTAAAATATGATTTTTTCTTATAGACATCCGTAAAATATGATATTACTCAAAATCACCATTAAAATATTTTCTTAACAATAGTCACCCCTATAAAAATAACCAGTTTAATAAACACCAACTCATTGACAATTTGTTCAATAAAAAATAACAAATAAAATTTTAAAAATCTGTTAAAATTCAAAGACGTTTAAAACTATAATTGAGAACAATTAATTTTTTTTTATATTTTTGATAAACTTTTGTGCTAAATTTTGGTAAAATTTTGAAATATCGAATTAAATTTATACAAAAATATTCTTTAAGGCATAATTTTTTTTGTTAAATATGAAACTAAATGGGTGGCTTTCTTTTATTTATTTTCTGAAGTTTTGAATGTTTTATTTTATGAATTGTTTTCCGATGGAAGAGAGTTTATTGAACTGATTATTTTTATATCAGTGATTATTGGTAAAAAATAATTTAATGGGTGGTTTTGAATAATAT
This sequence comes from Echeveria elegans, assembly GCA_035048345.1. NCBI lineage: Eukaryota > Viridiplantae > Streptophyta > Magnoliopsida > Saxifragales > Crassulaceae > Echeveria > Echeveria elegans. The sequence continues at coordinate 918 of JAWWMW010001547.1, forward strand.
TATTTTACGGGTGGCTATCGAAAAAATTTAGGTGTTTACAAGTACATCTTTGTTGTTTTCAGATATTTAGGTAGTTTTTGGCATGAATTTTGCTCATCATGTGTGTATGTGGACTTTTGCAGAAATCGCATCTAAACAATCCTGAACTTACCTTTATCTGTTTGTTCTTGAGTAGTTGAATGGCCTGACTTACTGTACGAAGTACTTCCACTTTAGAGATCATGAAGTTGCCAGGTATTTCCTTTTCGGGTATTTACAGTTTCTGTTGTCAGGACACACAAATCTATTGGAAAGAATAGTTATTACTTAAAAGATAAGGCTCGCATCTCTTGCTGCCACAACATTTGAAAATCCAGAAACCTCAAAGACATGAACTGTTTGTGGCTTAACGGGTGATGAAAAGTTGGGTTAGTAGGAATGGGGGATGTTAAAATGTTACTAGTTTTAGACACTGTTAAGAGTTTTTTTTTGTTTTGTATAGTCCAGTGGCTGCTATTTTGTTCTGTTTGTTTCTCGCTGAGTTTTTGTCTGATAGACATGGTTTTGATTGAATTTTCGGAAGCTTTTATCTGGTGGATCATTGTCAGATTTTAAGCCTGGAGAGATGCGGATGTATATGATCCGTGTCAATGATGTGTATTCACCAGTTGATAGATTGGCTACTCCAAGAGGCAAGAGGTAAATGGAAAGTAGAAGATAATAATACACCAACGACTTGCAGCCCTGTGAAGAATAGAGCTAAAACTAAAACAGTAGGTGGCAAGAGGCTGCGAAAGTACTATGATTATGAGAATAAACCTACAGTGTGGAATATGTTTGAATACTACACATCAGATCAACTTGATGTTGGGACATATCGACAAAGTGTGAGTTTTTCACGGTGGTGTTATTCAAAAGTGACTCTAATAGCTCTGCAGCTGAAAAAGCACCAGATCATATAGCAGCCCCCAAGCTGCTGGTGGACAGTCATCTGGTCATGCAACACATTCCTTGACGGAAGCAATAGCAGGGCTCACGAAACCACACGATGGTATCCTGTGTAAACAAAAGTAGGTAAACCTAGCACTGCTTAGATTTCGGATTAAAAGCTCTCTTTCTGTCTGTAAATCCAACAGAAAATTATACATGCTACTACAAATCTAGCTATCTGTTAGCTCATAACAGTGAACTCATCACTATCAGATGATCAAACACCTGACGTACTAGAATACTATTATTTGTACTACATTTCTAATGTCTTTCCTTGAGCATTCCAAACATGGACCGGATCCAGAAGCTCACATTTTGATTGTTGTTATTTTTGGTTTCGCTTTCACAGTCTTGTACAGATGTTAAAATAATGCATTTCATATAACTCAAAAAAATATTTATAAATAAAAATAAAATGAACCATCTTTTCCTCTCTGTTTAAAAAATAATAAAACTTTAAATGTATTTTAGTAAAATAAAATAATAAACGACACGTTTGTTTTGATGGAAGCCCATGTTGATGTCGCTGCTCCACCACGCATCCGTCCACTTTGATGTCAACAGGCCTGCCTATGGGTTCGACGTGAATGGGTCAAATGCGTAAAACTAAAAGCCCAATAAAGCTCAACCAGCGTTCATCGTCATCCTATAAAAGCCAATTTAATGCATTAGGGTTTCCAAAGCTCCACTTCCGCTCAGCAGCAAAAACTCGCCTCATCAACAAACTCTCACCGGCCGTCAAAATGAAGACAATCCTCTCATCCGAAACAATGGACATTCCAGAAGGCGTCAAGATCAAGATCAAAGCCAAAGTGATCGAGGTCGAGGGACCGAGAGGGAAGCTAGTGCGAGATTTCAAGCACTTGAATCTGGATTTCGATTTGATTACTGATGAAGAGACTGGGAAGAAGAAGTTGAAGGTGGATTCGTGGTTTTCATCCAGGAAGAGTACTGCTGTTATAAGGACTGCGCTTTCTCATGTTGAGAACTTGATTACTGGTGTTACTAAGGGGTATAGGTACAAGATGAGGTTTGTGTATGCTCATTTTCCGATCAATGCTTCTATTACCAATAACAATAAGGGGATTGAGATCAGGAACTTTCTGGGAGAGAAGAAGGTATTTTGTCAATTTTTATGATGTTAATTTTTGATTTTTATTGATTATTTGTTAATGCTCATTTAGCTCTTTAATGTTGATTTTGTTTTAGGGTGTAAATGTGATAGTATTGTTCCTGGACTTGGTAATTTTATTGAACTTTATGTTTTAGGCTTTGGTGCGATGATGTTAAAGCATAAGTTAATGTATATGACTTGGAGTTTTTTTTGGTCAAAGTGGAGTTATAATTTCATTATCTGATATAATGTTGATGAAGTTAGTGCAATGTAATTAAGGTTTAGTAAGTGTTACCTGGACTAGGGAGGTAGTGATGGTCATAATTTTTACATGTTAATGCTTAATGTATATACTTATTACAAACACCTTTTGATTTTGTTTTAGCTATTTTATATAGGATTCTTCTTGGCATTTGTCAATGCTGTATTTGCTATGTTCACCCTGATAGTTTTGTCAAGTTTTTTTTATTTTGTACTTTTTGGGAGAGTTTGTATTTTAATTTACAGGAGGATTCCGTCTTTTATTTACTCAAATTGAACCTTCTGGTTTCCGTTAGGATTTTGATAATAGTTTGCTTGTGTTATCTGATAATTGATGATGATGATGATGACAATAGTGCTGTGATGAATGCTTCAGAGTATTGATATTCCATTTTTGTTTGAATATAGCTCCTGAGGTTATTCCTTGCCTTTTTGTTTTCTGAAGCTTAACATCTAACTGGTAATAATATTGCTGCTCTTTCAGGTCCGAAAGGTGGACATGCTTGATGGTGTTACTATCCTGAGATCTGAGAAGGTTAAGGATGAGATTGTTTTGGATGGAAATGATATTGAGCTTGTTTCTCGTTCATGTGCTTTGATCAACCAGGTAAATCCTCCTACCCAAACAATTACTTACTATACACGATCTCCTGTCGCTCTTGTTACTTTTTGACACCTTTGTATCCTGTCTTGTTGATTAGAAATGCCATGTGAAGAAGAAGGATATCCGAAAGTTTCTTGATGGTATCTACGTGAGTGAGAAGGGGAAAATCGCCGAAGAAGAATGATGGGCCAGAAAGTTCAACTGCACTCCTATCTATTTAGTTTCAAACATCTTTCGTTTCTTGTGCTCAGTTGTCAAACCATATACCTGCCTCAAGCCATTTCTGTTTTCTTTAACAGTAGCAACGGATCAAGTTTTATCATTTTTGTTCTAAGTTTTGCAACTCTTTTATGCTTTATGAATTATGAAAGACCGCTGTGCTTGTTTTAGTAAAATAATATGACAACAAACTCATATGTTAAGAACTCATTAGTTTTCTTTCCCTTCGATCATACACGCTTGCTTTTATTTACAGTTCTTTGTCTATAAACTACGTTTCCATATATTTTTCTGTTACATTTTCTTTTCATAAATAATCGATAACTAGAATTCAGTATCAGGAATATCAGTAAATTCTATAAATACGTATAATAATAATAGAATACAATCTCAACCCAAATACCAACAAAAAAAATTCGTGGCTAAAGTTTTGATTTTTGTCGCTATAGAATAATAAAACAAAATAAGAATAAAGACAAAATAAAATTTCATTTGACAAAAATACCTTTTCTCCTACTTTTATTTACACCATAAGTCATCTACACATATTTGTTCTTATTATTTCATATTTGACCGTACTTATCCGTATTTGTTTGTATATGATTTTATTTAAATGTATGTGATCGTATATTTACATTTAACTGTATTAGATTGAATATTATCAATTTTTTTACGTATACATTTTTCATTCGGGTCACAAAATTAAAAATAACATAATAAAATTATATTCAAAAAATTAAAAATATGTAGCATTCAAAAATTTTAATTACAAGAATAAAATTATAAAGAAAAATGTTAAAAATTATTATTAAAATTAAATTAAAATATGGAAAAAAATTTCGGACGTCGGATTTGTAGAAAATATATACTTGGGAAAGAAGCAACTTGGGCCCAACACACCCGAAGCCCAAACGCAGCGTTTCTTCGGCGTCACGCAGAACGTGCTGAATAAGGCGGAGATCGTAGCCTCTGTATAAATCACAGACAGCAAGCTTCACAGGGTTTTAGCAACGACACCCCTTTCCCACAGCGGTCAACGATAGTCAAACCGCCCCCAACACTGTTCCTACTTCACGATGATGATGAATGCTTTCAAAACCAAGTCATCCACGCTCTCTATCCTCGGCCGCACCGCCGTTACTCGAGGCCTGACCTCCGTTCCTAAGTCATTCTCTTCTCCGATCCTCAAAAACCACATCGCTTCTGCTAATGGATTCTCCGCTCGTCATCTCACCGCTCCGTTGGCTTCCTCTGTTCGCCACTTCCGTGTTAATCGCGACGCCAACGGCAGGTAACAGTAACGATCTCACTTACTCGTCCTATTTCGGTAGCTTCTGCTTTGTGCTTCTGTTAGTTTGTTTCGTTTTGTGTTTGATTGTGGTGGTGTTTTAGCTATGAGATTGTGCCTCCCGCTAACTGGGGAATCCGGATAGTGCCGGAGAAGAAGGCTATGGTTGTTGAGCGTTTTGGAAAGTATTTAAAGACACTGAACCCTGGGATCCATTTTCTGATTCCGTTTATTGATAAGATTGCTTATGTGCATTCATTGAAGGAAGAGGCTATTCCAATACCGGATCAGTCTGCTATTACTAAGGATAATGTTAGCATATTGATTGATGGAGTGCTGTATGTGAAGGTACTTTGCCTTAAATGCTTGTATTCGTATTGTAGGTTGTGATTGTTAAATGTGAACTGATGGTTGATGATGGATTGGGATTTGGAAATGCAGATTGTGGATGCGAAGCTGGCATCATATGGTGTGGAGAATCCGATCTATGCGGTTATTCAGCTTGCGCAAACCACCATGCGTAGTGAGCTGGGGAAAATCACTTTGGATAAGACATTTGAGGAGAGGGCTACTCTGAATGACAGGATAGTGGTAAAATTTACTGATGTGCTTGTTGTGAATGGATTGTCTCTGTTATTTTTATGCTGTAGGTATGTTAAGAACATCATTTGTAAAATTTTGGCAGAAACTTTAGGTCCTAAATGTTCTAGTTGTTTGTAACTTTGGATGGTAACGAAACTCAAGCAAAGCTTTTAGTTTTTAGTAATGCTATACTGATTAGATTATTTCCGTTGGTTGTTTTAACTATAAGCAAGATGTATGCCTATGTTTCTGAAGTTGTACATAAAATGTAACGATTCAGAGGCTTGCTTCCTTGACTTTACTAAAACCTGATACTACTTGAATTGTTGGCATATACAATTTTTCTGAACATGTATTATTTTACAGGAAGCGATCAAAGGGGCTGCAACTGACTGGGGCTTGCAATGTCTTCGTTATGAAATAAGTATGTTAATATTTTTTTAACCTTAACAGATATCTCCTGCATTCTCTATCCTAGCCTTGTTATCAAATATTCTTTTCGTTTGCAGGGGATATATCTCCTCCTCGTGGTGTGAGGGCAGCTATGGAAATGCAAGCTGAAGCTGAGCGTAAGAAGAGGGCTCAAATTCTTGAATCTGAAGGTAAACTTGCCTTTTTAAGCTAGCAAGTTTGCTGCCAATTGAAACCTCAACATTTGTATACTAGTGTGAGGCTGTTAGCCCTATGGTTTTTATATTTGAACAGCATAAAAACTGTGAATATCTGATGTAGCTTCTTTATTTGCACTCCAAGCAGTGTGTATGCCTTGCAGAATTGGTGTTCTCTGTAACATGAAAATGAAAGGAGGAGAGTGGCTGATGTGATCTTATATTTTCTTATGTGCAGGATCAAGGCAAGCCAATATCAACTTTGCTGATGGAAAAAAGAATTCAGTTATTTTGGAATCAGAGGCTGCAAGGTTAGATCAAGTCAACCGAGCAGAAGGTTAGTTTCTTTTTTCCTACTATCTGGGTTTAATGGTGGATGCATCATGCATGGCATCGTATGCTTTGCAACTGTTCTGCTTTTGATTTCATTTCATTCCATTCTGAGAGTTGCAGTCTTACTAAATGTGTTTTATAATTTAAGCCTAACTAAAATTGACCTTTTGGTGAATTCTCACTTGTTAGTTATATGACCTAGTGCCTACTGTTCTCTTATTACTCTCTTCAATCACGTTGCAATCATTTAGATATTTTAGCCAGACTGTACTAAAAATCTCAGCAAATGAGTTGTCTTACTGGATATCATTTGTGATGTTGAGATAGTCATACTTGAAGTGGTATTCTGATTTGATGAATGGGATGCGCATTTGCTATAAAATTTCAGTAACACTTATTATCGAACAAAATTTTGGTGAGCATGCATCTATTCCAACTCATAATTTCTCTTTTAAACTGCGCTTACTGATGTAAAACCATACTACCTGTAGGAGAAGCTGAAGCAATCATTGCAAGAGCTAAGGCTACTGCTAAAGGCATATCCCTTGTATCAGAAACTCTCAAAGCAGCTGGGGGAGCAGAGGTGAGTTTGCCAATTCTCTTGGTTTGCTTTTGTGCTACTAGTATATAGTTTTAGCTGATGGGTTTGGCGACACAGTTTGTTGGTCTTGTATACATCTATGCCATAATCTGCTTGTATCATTAGGCTTAAAAGTGTCAAGCTTGAAATCAATAAAAACATATGATTTTGCCATGGACTCGGAGTTCACTGCTTATACTAACCATGTGGAAATGATGGTCAATTTGCAACTGAACTGTTGTTTGTAAATTTTCAGGCAGCTAGTTTGAAGATTGCTGAGCAATACGTGCAGGCTTTTGGCAACATTGCCAAACAGGTATGTGACCAATTAGTTTCCTACCCGTGCAACATCTAGAATCCCTGACAAGTGGTGCTGACTCTTCTTCTTTTTCCGAACAGGGCACAACACTGCTTCTTCCCAACAGTGCTGCCAACCCAGCTGCCATGATGTCCCAAGCACTTGGCATCTACAAAAGCTTGGTTGGAAATGCTCCCAGCAGCAAGGGTCGTGAAATGACCTCGTTTGAGAGTGAAGTTGCCGATTCCAGCTCTCCCAAACCTTCAAACTAAGCTCTCTAATGCAGAATAAGTAGCCCATTTGACCGTCAGTTTTGCAAGGTGAAGACAATATAATCTAAAAAATTTCTCTCATTGAATCTCATTACTCAGATTGTTTAAACTAAGCCAACTGCTGCAACATAGCAGCAAATTGATATTCATTTCAATGATCTCCACACTTACCCATCAACTCATCTGCATATTAGAAGTTGGAACAATTCCATATCCAAAATCCATGAAACGTCAGAAACAAAGAATTTTAAACACCACTATATGTACAAAGATTACATATCAGGGGATTCAAACTCTTCTCAATCAATCAATTACACAAATCTCAGAAAAAACCCAAACACTAAAGAAAACCCAACCACAATCATGCACCAACAACAGCGCCTGCCCGCTACCCCCATTTCCAACCCCTTATATTCACAAGCCGCTTCACCACATCCACACCAATACGTCACGCCGTCCGCAACTGATCGGACACAAAGCTGGCGTAGTCCGATGCGCTTCGCAGAGATCTTTGCTTTCTGTTGAGATCTCCGCATCCGTTCTGGCGGTGGAGAAACCGATGATGAATTTGGAGAGATGAGGTTTTGTTTTGGATCGGATGAAGAAATTTTTTGAGAGATGAGGATGCGAGCGGTTTAGCTCTGCTCGCCCTCGAATTTGGGTTTTCGGTTTGGGGAAGATCGCTACGAAGAAGGTAAAGAACATTCCACTTTTTGACCTTTTCTTTTTCTTATGATTTTAGTTTTTAATTTTTTTATCAAGCAGTTGTTAGGTATTTTAGGTGAAAGTCAGTTGAACATAATTTTAGGTATAAATGTAATCCAGTCCAGGGATATCAACGAATCAACTGATGTTGTGCCACGGAGTATAACGCATATGTTAGCTATATTAACTAACTTTTGAACCATGCCAAAACTGGCTAAAAGGGAATAGAAGAGGTAAGCCATGAGCTTCGCCAGAGTTTGGAGACAGATATTGTGACTTGTGAGTCGTACATTTGAATGAGTCTGAATGATGGGAGATACTAATTATATAAACAATGCCGACAAAAGTGCAGCCTCAAATATATCGACGAGCTTAAGTTAGACTTGAGGGAGGAAATCACTAGTTGTATTTTCCTTAAATATAGAAAACGTTCTACCCTATATTTACTTTTGTTTGTGTCTTTGGATTTTCTGAACACAACATCTCAGACAGACGAGAAACAAGGAAGGAAAAAAGGAGAAAAGAAAAGGGAGGATAGCTTTATAAAGTCTTTACCTCCAAGCCTCCCTCTCTATTTGATCTTGTTAACAGTTGGTCATGGGAGGCTGTTTCAGTGGTCAAAAGGGACTTGAGTCCGAAAACGCTCCTGTCCAACCCCCTGTCTCACCTAAGGCACCTGTACCCGAGCCAGCCCCTGCTGCTCCCACCACGGTAAATTAAATCCAGTCACGTTGAGGATCAATTATATTGATTTCTAGATTCAGAACATTAAACCCTCACGAGTCGGTCATTTCTGATTAAAAAGTCTGGACTTCTAAACCTTATGTTTAGAATACAATTTAAAAATTCATTTTTTTTGTTATATATGCTTTTGTTGACGAGATATTTATCATCAGGAGAACGTCGTTGAGACTCCAAAGGAGGCGCCATTGGTGGATGTATCAGAGACAAAAGAGGAGGAGGTGAAGAAGGAAGCTGAGGTTGTTCCAAAGGAGGCTGAGGTTGTGGCTGAACCAGTAGCAGCACCAGTTGCTGAGGCGAAGACACCGGAAGCTGCTAGCGATGTCAAAGAAGAAGCAAAAGTTGCAGATGTCGCAGCTGCTCCTTCCGGAACTGAGGATAAAACTAGTGCTGCTCCTGCATCTGTGTGATCAGGAAGATAGCATTGTTGTACAATTTTATCCTATGTAACATTGATTGCAATGCCAGAATAAAATGTTGTGCTTCAAATGACATTAATCATATATTTGATAAATAACAGTTGAAGCGTTACAGCAGGTCGCAAAGCCTGTCAACCAGCGCTCGATAAAAATCAAAAGTCATAATCAAAATTTTGGGGACAGTGAGGGTAGAAGAAAAAAAGATAGATACTGGGACACCTACGAATTTGTTAAGTACCTTTTGTTGATGATGACAAACAATAAGGACTTATCATTTAATCGAGCAATGCAGATTAGAACAAGTCAACACATAGTTGAGCAAAATCAGGAAAAGAGATCATGTTATTCTGTTGAGAGAAATCAGCAATGGCTAACAACATGGTCAGCACGGGAGGAAATTGTGGGAGCTTCAACCAAGTCAACAAAACACACACATCAACCCACTACACGCATGAACCCACTACACACATGACCACATCAACCTATGGAGTGGAGCTAGTGGAGTTCATGAGATCAGATCTGGAGTGGAGCTAGTGGAGTTCATGGGATCAAATCATTGGAGAGTGGGGTTAGTGGGACTAACCGCCACACCTTCCACTACAACCACACTTGGTGCATCAGCCTATAT
>JAWWMW010001547.1:10638-23104 GCA_035048345.1 Echeveria elegans
AATCAAACCGGTCAAATATGAGTGTGACTCGATCGATCAATTTTTGAGTCCGTGTGGTCTGTGTAATTTAAAATTTTGATTTAACATTTTTATTTTTAATGGGCTGGGATGGGCATGTCGTTTGGATTTGGAGAAAGAGATGTCGTTTGAGAGTGTAGGGTTTATTTTTGAGATAATAGGGTTAATATTGTAATTTCGCGTTTGACCATGTATTTTTTAAACCATATTCTTTTATATTTTAAATGATAAAACTAAGATTCTAAATGGAGATTTAAAATGTTTAACTCACTCATGTCACCACCTACCTCCCAAGTCCCAAGTCCCAAGTCCCAAGTCCAAACCGCCATCACATACTCATCCGCCTATACTCATAATTTTAATTTATTAAAACTTTAATTGTATTTGAATGAACTCATCGTAAAACTACGATATTTGGATAAATATATACTCAAAACGATATAGTTTTAAATGACTGGAACGTGTTGCTGTTATCTAGAGCTGGCAAAACGGATGGTTGTGGATGGATAGGATGGGTAAATAATGGTTAATGTGTTAATGGTTTAAATCCATTTCAATCATTTAAAGTAAATCGTTTAAATGGATGGGTGATAAATGGTTAATGGATTAATGGTTATACCCATTTAATCCACTTAAACTCATCCCCCAATCCGTTTAACGTCCGGAGCAGACAGCTAATTTAAACATGCATGCACTGCGCTGTAATCCATTCGAATGACTTAACCTTAAACACGCCATCGATCATCATCATCTACCTCTCCACCATTCACTTCCAGCTGCTTCGATTCTCAATCAATCGCCGCGAACATGCAAGCAGCCTCTTTACTCTCCATCATTTCTGCTTTTTTGTCGCTACATCACTTTGCGATCATCGCTGCGGATTTCCAAGACTTCCAATCATTCAACGTCACTTACGACATCAGAGCTCTCATCATGGACGACAAACAACAATTACATGCTCAGGTGTCTGCAAATGTGTTCTACGAACAAAAAAAGAACTCATATCGAAATCTCGACTGAAAAAAAAATAGTCAGAATGAAGATAGTTGATGTTATATCTGATTGGGTTCTAAATGGATAAATGGTTTATGATGAATTTATCCATTTAGTTTAATGGATGGGTTGTGAATGCTTTTTAATGATTTATAGACGAATAAATGGATATGAGTCAAATTGACAGGTCTACCATTATCACCTGTAGTCTAACTAATATTGGTTAATTCGAAGGAAAAGTTTGAAATAAAATGATGGCAAAGGATAAAAAAAAGTGCCATTTGATTTTTCAAATGAATTGTAATATATATTTTATTAATTTCAAAAAACATAAGAAGTTTCTTTCTCGAGATCGGCCCAAATAAGTTGGGCCTGACATTTGGGATTTTCCTTCAAGACGGCGGCTTCACATCGCAAATCCATTAAAAAAAACGATCAGAATGAATAAGAAAGAAGAAGGCCTAATTCTCTACAGAAATAAAAAGCGCGCGAAAATGGTCATCGAAATCAATGCTGAAAGGATCGGATGGTACTTCGCGCCAACCGATGAAAATCTGATTGAAATCTTGCGAAAATGGATTCAGGGCGATCGCTTTCCTGAGCTCCGAGAAATTCAGTTTCTCGACTTTCAGCCGCATCAGTTACCAGGCATGTCTTTTAATTTCATTCTTCATTCTTTATTCTCTGGGGTTTCGTTTTGTCATGGAATTTGATGTACTTTTCTTGAAATGAATCTGTTCAAGAATCACGAATCGTCATTTTCTTTATATCTGATTGGATATTAGTAGGAATTGGTTAGCAGTTTGTTGCGTGTTTGACGAAGTGAAAGTGAAGAATTGGATGTGTTACAGATTCATCGAATTGCGTTGCTTCAGAAGGAATTGTGATCTTCTTTGTCAGCTTATTCTGATTTTTATTACTGATATGCTATTTTCCGTTGCGCATGTTTTTCAACAGAGCTCTCAGTTTTGCGATCGATAAAATCTTGGTTTTTTCTCACCCGATGTTATATGGATATGGAAATTAATACTTGTACGGGAGGGGAAGGTAGCTGGAGGTTATTTGATGAAACTTATGTCAAGAATTGGCGTGCCACTATTGGTATGAAGAGACATTACTGTTTTTATGATTCGAAGGATTCACCGACTTCTTGGGTTGCGTATGAGTACCGCCTTTTCTCGAGGGAAATATCTGAAAATGTACAGGTACAGCATCATTGTTTCTTTCCCCAGATAGTTAGGTAGTTTTGGAATGAGTTTTGTTCATTACATGTGTATTTTACTTCTGCAGCAATCCCATCTAAACGATCCTGATGAGCATGCTGTTATCTGTTTGTTCCTAAATGGCCCGACTTACTATACGAAATACTTAACTTGGAAAGATCACGATATTGTGGATTTGTTGGTAAAAAGGAACCGAGGACAGGAATTCCCCCAATTTGGCATAGTTCACTTTTTCTCGAAGGAGCCATATCAGTTGCCAGGTATTTCTTTTTCTGGGTTTTACAGTTTATGTTGTCGCGGAATTCAATTATTTGTTGGAAAAGGAAAGTTATTACTTATCAGATAAAGCTCACATTTCATGGCGCTACAACATTTGGAGATTCAGAAAGTCAACCTCATGAACAATGAGGGCCTTAGGGGCTTAATGGAGATACTCGTTTACACATTGTTTTGAGTTTTTTTTGTTCTATATTGGCTAGTGGCTGCTATTTTTGTTCTATATAAGTGTTCTTATATGGCCGTCTAACTTCTGTGCTTTGTCCGAAAAAATGTGAACTAAATGTTCTTGATGGAATTTTCGGAGGCTTTTGTGTCCTGGTTCATTTATGCTTACCTGAATAGTTTCATGTGCATTCTCAGTTTTTAAGCCGGGAGAGAAGAGAATGTATATGGTCCGTGACAATGATGTGTATTCATCAGTTGATAGATGGGCTACTCCAAGAGGTAAATGGAAGATAGAAGATAACAACAATTCAATGACTTGCAGCCCTGTGAAGAATGAAGCTGAAACTATAATAGTAGGCGGCAAGAGGCTGCGCAAATACTATGATCATGAGAACAAGCCTACAGAGTGGAATATGTATGAATACTACACACCAGATCAACCATACGTTGGTACAACGACAAGGCCTGAGTTTTTCATGGTGTTATTATTCAAACATGAATCTGATAGCTCTGCAGCTGAAAAGGCACCAGATCATATTACAACTACTCAACCTGCCGGTGGGGAGTCATCGGATCATCATACAAAACACTCCTTGACGGAAGCAGTAGCAGGGTTGGAGGAACCAGACAGTGATATCTTGCGTTAAAAAAGTAAGATAAACCTAGTGCTAGTGATGCTCATCTCTTGGCTGGAAAGCTCCATTTCTGTGTGTATAGCCAACACAAACACAGTCATACCAAATTTAGCTCTGTAAAAATGGCAACAGAAACACACATTAGAGGTACTAATCACCGTACTGCATTTCTAATGTCTTCTTTTCAGCATTCCGAATATGGACCGGTGTAAACTCTGAATGTGAAAATTCAAATCTACCAACACTTTACTCTCGGGCAACGATAAGAAAACGACGACGTTCTAGTGATGCAAACCAACGTCGCCGATCCACTTCACCACACCTCCCTCCACTTTGGTATCAACAGGCCTGCTTATGAGTTCAATGTGATTGGGCCAAATGCATAAAAGCCCAATAAAGCTCTTCGACCATCATTCAACGTCATCGTATAAAACCCAAAATCTAGCATTAGGGTTTCCAAATCCAAACCTCCATCTCCGCTAATCGAACCTCGCATCATCAACGAACCCGCACCGGCCGTCAAAATGAAGACGATTCTCTCATCCGAAACAATGGAAATTCCAGACGAGGTCAAGATCAAGATCAAAGCGAAGATTATCGAGGTTGAGGGTCCGAGAGGGAAGCTGGTGCGAGATTTCAAGCACTTGAATCTGGATTTTGAGTTGATTACGGATGTAGAGACTGGGAAGAAAATATTGAAGGTTGACGCGTGGTTTGGATCCAGGAAGACTACTGCTGTTATTAGAACTGCGCTTTCTCATGTTGAGAATTTGATTACTGGTGTTACTAAAGGGTATAGATATAAGATGAGGTTTGTGTATGCTCATTTTCCGATCAATGCCTCCATTACGAACGGGAACAAGGGGATTGAGATCAGGAACTTTCTTGGAGAGAAGAAGGTATTCTTTGGTCCTCTTTGTTTCGTTTTTTTTTTTTTTGATTTTAGGGTTTTTGTGTGTTGATGTGAATGTTTAGTTGAAATTTAAGGATTTTATTTTTGCCAGCTGATTGAATGTTATTGGTGATTAGTAATGTAAATGTCAGTGTTGTTTGTAGATTATGGTAACTTGAGTGAAGTATGTGTAGCTCAAAGGGGTGTTTTTACATTTTTATGGTTTGTTTTGATGACTTGAATTTGTATATGGATTTTTTCTATCCCTTTGAGCTTTTATGAATAATTTGGATTTTGCATTCCAGGTATTTTGATTATATTTAATGTTATTAAGGCCGTTGATCGTGCAGTCATTCATAGCTCTGTGTGTTGCCCTCTTTATTGGTTCAGAATTGTAAGATAATTTGGGGCCTTGCTTCGCCACATGTGAAGTTGATTAGAGTATTACGGTGGATGTGATCTTCATTGTAATTCGTAATATAGCATTGTATTATTTATGTTTCAAAATATATAGTAATTAATGTAAATCATCCCTCAATAGTAGTTATCTTTTGTAGTAGCTATTCAAATCAGACTATAATATTGCTTTACATGTTTTATTGGTACTTTGGAAATATTAAGCTATTGTTATTTGCTCACCTGTGATAACATCTGAATGTAGCTTCTTAGTTGATTCCTCTTCTTTGAGTTTTTTTGAAGTGTAGCATCATATAATTGAGAAAAATGGTTTGCTCATTCAGGTCAGGAAAGTGGATATGCTTGACGGTGTTACCATCGTGAGATCTGAGAAGGTCAAGGATGAGATTGTCCTTGATGGAAATGATATCGAGCTTGTTTCTCGTTCATGTGCTTTGATTAATCAGGTACCAAATCACGCTGACTTAGCATGTGTTCCGATTGTTTACAATTCTCTCTACGAGGACTGACAGTATACTGTTTTGTTTATTAGAAATGCCATGTGAAGAACAAGGATATCAGAAAATTTCTTGATGGTATCTACGTGAGTGAGAAGGGGAAAATCGCCGAGGAAGAATGATGGGCCACTAAGTACAACTGCATTTTTATCTTATTAGTCCCTAACAGGCTAACATCATTCCTTTTTGGTGCTTCTCAGTTGTCCGACCATCTTCCCCGGCCATTTCAGTTTTTTCGAACAATATCAACATGGATCAATTTATATCATTTTTGTTCCATGTAATTTAACTCTAGTACTTTCTAGTTTTTTTTTTTTTTGATGGAAGATGAGTTTGTTTTGCCGATTTAAATAAGACTGTAACCATTTCTTAAATAAATTTTAAAATTTAAACCATTTTACTATCCAAGGTCCTAAATCAACAGATCACAATAGTGCTGTCCTTCCATGTTATTTCTGGGTAAAATATTTTTCTATATATTATTGCTACATTTTATTTCCGTAACAATCCATAGCATAGTCAGGAACATCAGTATAAAATATTATGGCCATGTAAAATAAAAAGTCAGAAAATATATACTTAGAGAGCAAGCCCAACAACTCGACCAGCCCAAACGTGATGTTTCTTCGGCCTCACGTTGAACGTGCGGAAGAAGACGCGCACAAATCGTGGCCTCAGCATTAATAAAGAGTCGCAGGGTTTGGAACTTTTGAAATGGAGAGAGGAGGTTTCGAAGCGGATCGTAAGAGGCAGCGCATCGTTCTATTTTAGAGATGAGGATGCGAGCGGATTAGAGCTCTGCTCTGCTCGCCCTCGAATTTGGGTTTTCGATTTCATTTCACTATTTTGACCTTTTTCTTTTTCTTATTTAAATTAAATTTTCAAGCAACGGTTAAGTGAAAAGGCAGTTGATCAGCTTCGAGGTATTTATCGAGACGAAATCAACTGATGTTCTGCTTTTGAGTGTAATGCCCTATGTTAACTACATTAACTAACTTTTGGAAATAAATAAAACGGCATAGGAGAGATAAGCCATGAGCTTCGACATTGTGACTTGCGAGCTGTACATTTGAATGATGGGAGATACTAATTATAATATACAATGCCGACAAAAGCGCAACCTCGACGGGCTTAACTAGTTGTATTTTCCTTAAATATATAGAAAACATTCCACCGTATATTTACTTTCATTTGTGTGTTTGGATTTTTTGAACACAGCCGAGAAATAAAGGGAGTATAGCTTTATAAGGTCTTGACCTCCAAGCCTCCCTCTGTTTGATCTTGTTGACAGTTCATCATGGGAGGCTGTATCATTGCAGTGGTCAACAGCGACTTGGGTCCGAAAATGCTCCTGTCCAACCCCCCGTCTCACCTAAGGCAGCTGCTGCCCCCACCACGGTAAATTACATACTGTCACGCTGAACATTAAATCCTCATTGGTCAGTCATTTCTGATTAATGAATCCGGACTTCCAGACCTTATGATTGGATTATAATTTCAAGGTTCATCATATCTAGTAGATCTGTGTTAAAATGCATTGTTTTGGTTACCTATATTTTTGTTGACGAAATATTTATTATCAGGAGAACGTTGTGGAGACTCTAAAGGACGCGCCATTGGTGGATTTATCGGAGACAAAGGAGGAGGAGGTGAAGAAGGAAGCTGAGGTTGTGGCTGAACCAGTAGCAGCACTTGCTGCGGAGGAGAAAGCTCCTGAAGCCTATTAGAGATTTCAAAGAAGGACCAAAAAGTTGCGGAGGTCGCAACTGCTCCTTCCGGAACTGAGGATAAAACTAGTGCTGCTCCAGCTGCTGTGTGATCAGGAGGACACCATTGATGTACAATTGTATCCTGTGTAATGTTGCTGCTAATTCTACCCTGGGTTAGTTACATATATAGATTGTACAGTTCTTAGATGCATCACATTGGCCTATTTGTAGTAGATAAGTGAATGTGAATACATTAAGTAAATAGGTCCTGTCTATACGAGTTACTTATACATGAATCACCTGTTGGATAACCTATTGAAAAATAGAAATATTTACTGATCAGACAATCTTCAATGAGTTGCAAATTTGTATACTTGTTATGACTGGTCCTCAAAGTCTACCTTGTAATTTAAAAAATCCAATGTACAGAAAATCGACCCTGTGGTAACCCTTCTGTCTAGAAGATGATAGGGACTCTTCAAATTTATAAATCTGAATCAGACCTGGCATTTGAAATGTCTCTAGAAGCTTTGAACATTTCAGAAATGATTGAATGGAATGGATAATATTTCGTCGACCTTTCCCTTCAGGCCTTCATCCTCATTGAACACCTTTGTAATATTGAAATTGCCGGAGTTGGTGTTTTGGGACTGAGAACCAATAAATGTGAGGCAAGAAGGAATTTGCGATTCAGACTACTTGGCAGTCATGAAAGGTTTAGCAGCCGATTTCTTCAAGTTTGGCCACTACTTGTTTGGCACTGGGTCTAAGAGCAGGCGAAGGTGAACAACAAGCCATGGCGAGTTGAAAAAATTTGAGTATTCTTTCTTCAGTGACTTTCTTTTCATTACTGCATCTGCTGAGAAGGATGCTGGGATGATATACATCTGATATCCTGTGGTCAAGAATCGCACTCCTCATCGTATTCGTCAAATAATAATCCTCGCTTGGAGCTGAGGATTTCAGGTTCACAGGTTCCCTTCCTGTAAGTATTTCAAGTAGTATCACCCCCATGCTGTAAATATCAGTTCCGACATTGCAGTCCCTCATTTTGATGATCTCCGGCGCTTTGTAGCCTTGTGCAGCAGCTGCATCAAGCATTTCCTGACCAGAGGCAGGGTTTAAGAGAAGATGCAAGCCAAAGTCAGATATGTAAGGGTTCAGGCTATGATCAAGTAGAATATTTATTGATTTGAGATTTCCATGGATGACTGGCTTGTGTAGCCCGGAGTGGAGATGATCTAATCCTCTAGCGATGCCGATTGAGATCTTATGGATCACCATCCATTTGTGACAATCACCTTTCGCACCTGCACATCAACAAAATGACAATAACACGTTTGTAACGAGAGCATATACCATCCCAACCCGAATAGGCTACGTGATAGTAATTTATAGAAAGGCTAAAAGCCAAAGTGAATAGTTCTTTTATATCATTAGATTTGATTTATGAATAGAAATGTACCAAGCACAAGAAAGAGTATAGCAAATAAGTGCAAAACTCCAAAATAATCTTTGACTTCAGTTTTTCTAAACTATGGCAACCTTCTTAACTACCAAGCAGAAACCAAATCATGCATGTTTCTGTTTTCACCCATGGCAGTCTAGACGTACAACCAATTAGTTGCTACCAGACAACACCATCATTCAATTTCTTGACGTTTTCTTAGCCATTTCAACCCTTGCGCCTACCGAACAGAACTCTTACAGAACTCAGCATGACCTCAAAAGACTTGCTATTTTCAAAAAATGCAACCAAATCACACTTTCTAATTCAAATAGTTTTGACATTCATAGCTTCAAGAGAGCACCAGTCAACAGAGAGACAAATGCGCAGAACACACATTTGACTCCAAGATTCGATCTTTCATAACCATACGAATCTCCATCCCCATTCTCACACAGTCAATCTCAAACAACTCTAAACCACCATAGAAAGAACAACATCCTAAACATGAAAACCAATCACATACACGGATACACTCCAAGACTCGATTTTTAAACTTCAATATGAATCTCCAATTCTCCATCCACATTCTCACAAACACAATCCCAAATCCATCAAACACCCACTACACCAAACATCAAAAAGATTCAAAATTCACCCCCAAAAAAAACATTACCTTTGATGAACTGAGCAAGATTTCCAAAAGAGTAAAACGGATGAACAAGCAGCTTCTCGCCTCTAACCCCAACATAAACCCCTAAAATCGGCACCAAATTCAAATCCCTAATCTCCCCCAACAACCCAATCACATCCTCACACTCCCCATTACAACACTTAGGCTTCACAAACCTCAAAAACAACAAATCCATACCCAAGTTTACACCTTTACCACTCCTCTTTTTCAAAACCGCTGCTTTGTAAATCGTCCCATATCCTGACTTTCCAATCACTTCACCTTCTGCTTCCAATATGTCCTCAGTAGTCAACCCTTCTCCTCCCACAAACGTCTTTAACAGCTCCGCTCCTTCAACAGCCTCTTTTCGATTATCTCGATTCTCCATATCGGAGTGGGATCGACGGGTGCGGATGAGGAGGAGGTAGAGAGTGGTGATGAGGATGAGGAGGAGAGAGGGGAGGAGGAGGCAGAGGAGGAGTTTGGACATTGTTGTGGAGGTTTGAATTGTGTAAAGGTTTAAGCTTTGGGGTGGAGAAGGTGCGGCATTTTGTGGGTGAAATGGAGTTTTGGAGGGAGAAGTGGGAGTTTTGGTTTTGGGGGATTGATGGATGGATCGGTGGCTGTCTGGAGGAAGGTGGAGACAGGGGATGAAAAGGAGATGATTGAGCACGTCATGTCCAGTGAACCATTTCATTTACAGTACATTATTTATTTCGTTGTTGGAGCAGATTATGTAACTGTTATTGTTGAAAATATTGAAAATTTATTTTAAATGAGATCGTCTTATGATACTCATTCTAAGTAGTTCATAATCGATCTTGATTAACTTACTATTCGAGATTAAATATGAATTGGAATTTGAATGAACGTGTACAAATTACACATGTTGTTATCATGTTAGTACTTTTGATGAGATAACTTTAAAGTCCAGTTTGGTTGCAGAGAAAAAGAAGAGGAAAGACAAAATTAAAGAAAAATTTTGAGTGAAAATGAAATGTGCGTTTGATTGTAAGAAAAAAAATGCAAAATGAAATCAAATTTTGCTTACAATTTTTTCATTAAAAAATTATTTTTCATTAAAAAAAATTTCTTTCACTTTTTCTCCGCAATCAAAAGGAATTTAAAAAAATTGATGTGCGAGATTTGCGCTGGACTAGAGTTGCCTTTCGTGATGGAAAGTGAGAATCTATAAAGTGTTGGGTGCAACACCGGCAAGAAACGAATGACATCTTCCAATGGTTTAACAACTTTTCACAAAGGGAAGGCGTAATGAAATATGGATGGCATTTCTAATAATAAAAAAAAAAGAGACAAAAGAGCACTGCAGCAAAAAAATTATAAATATTTTGACACCTTATTTAATGACTTAATTTAGCAGCAAGAGGTTACAGCTATATATGATAAGGATGTCTCAACGGGCATTTATGTCTCTCTACTCAACCCACATGCAATGCACTCCAACACCAACAATGTGTCCTATGAAATGAAAACTCCACTCTTTATCAGTTAACCTAACTTTATTCATTTGAAAATTAATACGATTTTAAAAAAAATTATATAAGATAAAAGTAGAAAAGAGAATCAATCAAAAGTGAATATATTTGAAAGGGTGTGTAAATATAAAAGATTTTTTCATTTAAGAAAATAAAAAAAATATTTTAAGACACTAAAAAAGATGAGAAGAATAATATGGAACAAATAAAGTAAAAAGGTTGGCCTTTGCTCAACGTTCACTCTTCATTATCCATTTGATATGTCAAGTTCAAATTAATCTTGCCAATACGTAGTTATGTCTCTCATTAAGATCATAACATTGTAAGATGGATAGCTTGGCAAAGGACATTGTTGGGACATGGAATGCCTTAATCTCACAAGTCAGCTCCTCCCAGATGGCCCCTCATCTTACGCAAGACTTCCCCTCCAGCAATGCAATGAGGACGTAAGACAGCATTCTCTTGAAATTCAGTAATGGTTCAAGCTTGACCCTGATACTAATAAATTTTTGATCAAGTTTTTTTTAATTGTAATTTTTGTGACTTCTGATAAAAAAATTGGCTTTTGCTGGCTTGCTGTTGAAATTGGAAGTGATTCTTTTCGATCTTGCCAAGCTCCTGACTTGCATGATGTTTCTGTGTTTCCAGTTCTTCGTTTATAAGTTATTTTTCTTGTCCAAGTCCGAATACTTAATCATTCATGTGTTCAGGGTTAAATACGTAATTACAAATTCTTTGTCTCAGGCAGGTTATGTCTTTTGTCATAGTCGCTGGGGCATGTTGCAATTATCTTTTTCACGTAATGCATGAGTGAGCATTTAAACTAAAACCTTCAAACGCGAACTGGTTTACTAATCATTAAAGTTTGTCTTTCTTCGCGTTCCGGTCAGTGGCGGAGTCAAAATTTAAATGAGGGAGGGTACTTTACTTTTCCTTACGCAGTAACATTTGCATCCGCGTTTATAAAAAGTATAAAATTTTTAATATATTTTTCTTCAATATATAAAAATTAAAAAAAGACATCATAAAAAACACAATTCATTAAATTTATCCATTTACAACACTCTTCTGCGAGATTTCAGTTTCTAAAATGTATGAAATACATCTTCAATTTTCGCCATTAAGCCACATTTCTAACTGCGCTTTTACTGCCACATTTACTTCCACTTTTGTGTTCTCAGTATTTGTCATTTGTATCGTTTGGCGTTGTTTTGAAGCTGGAACGATAATGGGCTTCTCTAATGTGTTGTTTTAGTCATAATGTTTTGACATTTTTGTGTGTTTTGAGTATTTTATTTAATGGATTTTCTTGCCTTTGAAATTTTGATTTTTTTTAAAATTTGAAGGAGTGAGTTTGAGTTAATGGAGGACAAAGGGAGGTTGGGTGAGTTTTGGTTTTGGAATTTGAGGGGGGCGATTGGCCCACCCTCGGTTGGGCGTGGCTCCGTCAGTGATTCCAGTAGATGAATGAACATAATGTTGTTAGCCACTTATCAACATTCCCTGATAATGTAAATAAGGTTTCGCATTCTAGATGGAAATTTTGACAAAAACAAATCGATTTTTGTGTGTGTACAGTGCGTTATATTTTGATAACTGAAATCTTATGAAGGATAGACTTTGATGCTCAAGCTTAGAGAAGGAAAATGCTTGAACTTAAGTATTTTCATCTTGAAATTGTCGATGTTATTGATGATTGATATACAAGAGTTGAAAAATATGTCCTCAGCTTACATTATTAAGTAGTCTGATCTTTGAGATGCGCATATAAAAAAAATGGAAAAACTGTCATTTAAATTTTAATTTTTCAATTTTGCTCATTTAAATTCTTAACTCAGTTTTGCATATTTAAATCATCAACTTCTTAGTTGACTTTCAAAAAAATCTTAAGTTTATGTTGATTTTGTCATTGTAGTCATCAGTTGAACATTTAGGGTTTAGGATTTAGGCCTATAATGACAAAGTCAACATAAACATAAAAGTTTTTTGATAGTCAACTAAGAAGTTGAGGATTTAAATGGA